>JAJPUD010019628.1:4386-21944 GCA_023553655.1 Myrmecobius fasciatus | reverse complement strand
AGAGAGAGAGAGAGAGAGAGAGAGAGAGAGAGAGAGAGAGAGAGAGAAAGAGAGAGAGAGAGAGAGGAAGGCAGAGTATGGAATGTAATACCAAAAATCAAGAAATCTCAATTCAAATCCTGCCTCATACACCAGCTGTGCCACTCTAGACAGATCACTCAACCTCTCTGTACCTCAGTTTCTTTATCTGTGAAATTGGGATAATAATAACACCTATCTCAGGATCAAATGAGACAACATGAAAAGGGCACACACAAACACACACACACACACACACACACACACCATGCTTGAAAACACACACACACGTACCCCCATGCTTGAAAATCAGGAAGTCTTAGGTTAAATTCCAAAGTTATGTGAGTCTAAGCAAATCAATTGGTGGCATCTAGATGACTTGGAAAGAATACTGGACTCAGGAAGACCTGAGTTCAAATCCTGTCTCAGACACATATTCACTGTGTGACCCTGGGGAAATCCCTTAACTTCCCTCAACCTGGGTTTCCTTGTCTGAAAAAGGCAGGTAATAATGGCATTTACCTCACAGCTTGCTGTTGTTGCTCATCCTCCATTTTCAGATAGGACCAATGGCATCATGGGATGATGTCTTGACTTGCCTATGAATTGGATTTAAGTGAGGCAGAGTTGCAGAAAGCCAGACTCAATCTTTAGTTTTCAACCTCAGGTTTTCTCATGCTGGAAGACCAGTAGCAGGACAAAAGTCTAACCAGCCTCTAGGTGCTCCACAGTGTCCGCTTTAGCCACCTTCATGGCCATTGAAACAAATTGTTCCCCTCCATCCATTCTGTTTGGGGAAATCTTCCCATGCTTGGAGCAGACACACTCCTTAATCACTGCTGGGTTTAAGGCCCACCATTACCCTCAGCCTGGTTTAGCCCATCTGCCAAGACCATTTGCTGGGGTGTGAACACTACTACAGCTTCTTGGAGCCACAGGTGAAAGCTGGGTGAAAGTGAACACCAAAAGTGTATGATCAGCCCTGAAAAGGGCTCTGCTGCCATCACACCAGAAGTGCCAGTCCTCCCTAAATATCTAATACACCCCAAGAAGTTGCTGTTAAGAGCAAATGAAATAGCAAGTATAAAGTGCTTGGAAAACCTTAAAGAGCTGTAAAATGCTAGCTATTTCTATTATTAATTAACTTTATTGTGCCTCAGGAATTTCCTAAGATTTTACTACTCAGTAATCCTACTTAGACATAGATGGCTGATTATAATCTGAGTTGGTAGAGAGATTTCTGACACAGGGATGTCCTCACACTAATGAAATTCTATACCTTTTCATCATGTAAATGATTAATAATATATTAAAAACTGTGGGAGATAGAGAAATAGGGGAGACTGTTTATGATGAAGTACATAATATATGCAAATTTGTTTAGGAACACTAAAAATAATTGGTGCAGAGTTGGGGCTGGGCCCATTATATAGGTTGAGTGGATACTTGGTCACTGATGATATTAAATCATGAAATATTTGTTTAATTGAATTTATAGAGGAGACTTGGTTTGACTGGGACCCTAAAGGACCTGAGGGATTTGAACAAGGAAAACAGGGCGTGGGATCCTGAGTTGGAATGATATAAAATCAGTAAGACTAGGGGGGTAATGAGATGAGATTGTACAGTTTTGAGTTTAGGATGTGTCTATGTGTAGGAGGTAATTAATGGAAGGCCTTGAAAATTAGGTTGAAGGGCATTCGATTAAACTTGAGAGTAAATATGGAACCATGTAGCTTCTTAGTTGGGGAACAATGTGATGAAAACTGTTAATTGGTGGTGATTTCTTAGGCTCCAAATATGTGCTATTTGCCATCCTGTTTTTGCAATTTTTCCCACTGTTGCTAAAATTCTGGGCAGCCGCCCAACTCTGCTGGTGTTCTTCGGTATGGAAGGGTGGCCACCCCTGACCAAGTTTCCCTCTGGGCTCTCACTTTGCTCTGTTCCATAACAGGCTCTGTTACTACTGCCCAAGGATGGCGGCTCTTCTGACCCGTCCATCATTCTTGATTGTTTGTTGGTTCTATAGAGTGTGAAACCACAAAGCTCATTTTCACTTGTCATCTGACAAGACACCTAATGATTCTCATTCCCACACTCTGAGACTGAACAGAGGAAGTCGATCAGCAAACAGCCTCCCACTAAGATCCTTAAAGGCACCCTGATGCTAAGAATATTAATAACCCGATTGCCTGGCTATGGAACATCTCAAAACCTGTACATCTGACATTGGGGCCTCCCCCATGGAGCAGATGGAAAATCTCAGCCTAACTGACCTCCCCAGAGACATGGCCTATCCCTGTTCACAAATCTCCATCTCGAAGAGTGAACACAGAATAAGAAATGAGATTCATCATCATTATGTTTAATACAGCACTTCATGCAGCGCCTTGCACATAGTAGGTACTCAATAAATATTTGTGAGGTAAAAGAGTGATTTCTGTGTTCTAGGCATTAGGGACACAAAGCATTTTAAGACCCTGCTCATGCAGGCTATTTGGGAGAGGAAGACTGAGTCCTAATCCTGCCTCAGATACTTACTTAGCTGTGTGATCCTAGATTGCATATGGCACTTAAAAGAGGGAGGAATTGAGAAGGAAATTTAAATTGTGAGCCTAGGGAACTGGGATTATGGTGGTAATGCCATCAACAATCCTGGGGAATCATGTTTGTGGAATTTTAATTTATAGAGACTGCAGGCAGAGAGATTTGCAATATTCTCAGTAGTAACATGCTTAGGATCTGAAGTTGGTGACTAACTAGTTAACTAGTTAGTCATCTAACTAGATCCAGGATAAGAAGGAGGAAGAGGGGATCAAAACTAGAAGCCATAAGTGGAAGGTGCAGAGCAACAGGTTTGGGCTTGATGCATGGAGAACTTTGCTAACATTTAGGACTGTCCCAAAGCAAAATGATCTGTCCTGTAGCAGGAGCTTGCTGGCAAATATTGAACAAGCTGCTCTTGAAGAGGTAAGGGGCAGTGCTTATGATATACTTTGAAGTTTAATCTACTTCATAAAATTCTTCTCCAATCAAGTCCCAGTTTGTAGTGTTTCTGACTCTTATTGAAACCATCAGCTGATCAGCCCCTTAGAAATGGCTCACTCCACTCTGGCCTGGAAGGTAGCAAGTTCCCTCAGTGAAGCAGGACCAAATCGAGACCTCACCATAGGCCTTTGTAGGCTGGAGGATCATTTGTTGGAGACATTGTAGGAAGAAGTTCAGCTTGGTCTAGATGATCTCTGAAGTCCCTTCTAATTTAGAGATTCTGAGTAGTAGACGACCCTAAGGATCCCTCTTCCCTCTAAAACTGTGATCTTGTAATCCAGGCTTGCTTAACCTGAGAGGTGTCCTTGGATAGATTTTGGGGGATCAGTGAAATTGATTATAAAGAAAACCAATTCTATTAAAATATAGTTATCAAAAATCAGGGAGAAAAACTTATGGTTACCAGATTCAGGGCACCAGACCCTTTGATCCAGTCCCATTTTACAGATGAAGAAATGGAGGCCCAATGAGTTAAAGTCAATTGATTACACAGGTAGTAAGCTGGTTTGGAACTGAGACTTTTGATTTTCTTTCCATGACATTTTTTTGCTGTTGTTTTTGCAAGATGCAAGTCAGGAAAAAAAAAAGTAAACCTAACCTTCCTTCCAGAGGGAGAAGGATTCTAAATGCATCTCTTGGGCCTCCAGCTTGGAGGAAGCCCGGATCCCCAGCAGGTCCCGTATGTGTTACGTGCTTAGTTGAGCATTCGCTAACCAAAGAGCCAGCTGTTGAATGCAGGTTCTTGGGGTGGAGGCACTTTGGAGAGGCCCAGGCCCTTCTGCTTCCCCAGTTGATGTGGACGGGCTGCTGGCAAGCGCCTCTGGTAGCGAGTCACCTACAATTTCCCTGAAAATGTATGTGTTCTATATTGCACTACTTGCCATCTAGGGGAGGGCGTGGGGGAAAGGGGAGGGGAGGATTGGAACACAGGGTTTTGCAAGGGCTAATGTTGAAGAATTGTCCACACATATGTTCTGAAAAATAAAATGCTTTAATAAATAGATAAAAAATAGAAATTTGATAACTTCCAAAAATATGTAAAAATAAATAAATAAAAATAAAAAATAGAAATTTGATAACTTCAAAAAATATGTAAAAATAAATAAATAGAAATAAAAAATAGAAATTTGATAACTTCAAAAAAAAAAAAAAAGTCTGCGTTCTGGGTTTCTAAATGGTTTTTCCCCTCTGCTTTCTTTGGGAACCTTCTTGGTGCCGCCAGCAGTGCTGCGCGCGGCCACGAGGGGGCGCTGTGCGCTCGTAATTCTCTCTGCAGGGTTTGCGGGGGAACCACCCCCCACATTCTTCTGGCAGCCCCAGGAAAGACTCCGACCTGCTGAGGGTTGCGTACAATCAGGAGAGGGGAGAAGACAATGAGCGCAGGGAAGAAGGAGCCCTCTCTTGCCTTGTAGAAAGGGAGGCTGAGTCAGGCTGAGAGGGTCCAGCCATTAGCAGGGACGTGGGGTGGGGGGCCTGGAAGAGGGGGGAGACGAAGCGGGGGGGGATCGGGGGCAGGCTTGCTGGGGGGAAGGGGCTGATGGAGGGGCTCCCACGCTCCCTGTAACCCTCAGCCCCAGGCGAGGGAGACAGCAGGACAGGACTGTTTCCTCTTTCCCTTCCCTTGCAAGAGAAGGGGAGGGGGGACCAGCATCTCCGATCTCAGTGTGTCTGTGGGAAAGGCTGGGGCAGGCTCAGCTAGAGGCAGGGAAGTGCGGCTGCCCCCTGTTTCCATAGAAACAGACCACTGCTCCCTGAAAGGAGGGGGCGGGGGTAGGCAGCCTTCTTTCTCCGGGGCCCTGGGCAGCTCAAGGCCACAGGGCAGGCAGGCTGATGACAAGGTCGGGAGAATGAATGGCAGAGGGAGCTTCACATCTGGGGGGCTCCAGGGCTCCCCAAAACAAACCAATAAAAAAAATCCTGCTGTTTAAAAGAAATTCATACTGTAAAAGATTCCTTCCGTCTTCTATTCTTCTCTTCTGCGTCCTCCACCCATTCTGGCTTTCCTTTAGGCAGCAAATGGAGACCCCCCCAGCTCAAGTTCCCTAGAAGCTTGGCCTTGTGTCCTGCTAGGGTTCCCGTCCTCCGTCTGTCCTGAGAGGGATGGGAAGCCAGAAGGGGGAGGGTAATGGAGGGAGCCCGGGCTGGCCCGAGGGGAAGCTCACATGTGAGTGTGTTCCCTGTATGATCACCTACTGGCTGTGCTGCTCTCTCCACGGTTCGTCCATATTTATACGGATGCTTCTGGGTATAAGGGGATATATGATGCATATGTACGTGTCTCTGCTTTTGCTTGTCCTTAACATCTGGCCCTTTCCTGACTTCAGCCAAGTCTATTGGAGTCAATACCTGGCAAACAGAAGGTCTCCTGTTCACAGATTTTCTCTAAGAATGAACTGTGAGCCTTCTGAGAGGAACTTGTCAGTGTGTTGAACATGGCTCTCCTTGGGGAATTTATTGTTTAACGTGGGGAAAAGAGAGGAGAAAAGGAGAGGGGGAAGAGGGCTCCTGCAGCACCATATAATGTAGGCTGATGATCTAATCATGAGTTTTATTTAATGCTTATACATCATTTACCCTGTTAAGTACTCCATTATCTGCGCATCCAGCAAAGGCTACCTATCATCCATGACACACTCAAGTAAGTGCTCAAACACTCCAAAGAATCTGTGATCTCATTAATAACAACAATAATTATTATTGTAACATTTATATAGCACTTTACGCTTTGAAGAATGCTTTACATATGCTGTCAACAATCCCGGGAGGGAGGTACTACTTCTATCTCCATTTTACAGATGAAAAAAACGAGACTGAGAGAGATTAAGTGACTTGTCCACACATGTAAGAAGTATCTGAGGCAGAATTGATGTGGGGCTTCCTTCCAACAGACACAATTTATCCAGTTCCTATGTTTTCCCCAGTGTACTGGGAGCTTCTTTTTCTCGTGCCATGGAAAGGGTAATAGTAGGGTACCTGGACTGACTATTGGACATCTCTCATTCTTGTCACAAGACCAGCCCATCTTTTTTTTTTTTTTAATTTTTTGCTCACATGTTCCTTTGGTTACATCTTATACTTCTGTCTTTTGTTCTTCTTGATTATAATGTGAAATACTCTTCTTCATTGTGCATTGAATTGCACAGCAACTGTAGCATTCCATGTCTATAAGCTATATGTTGGTATAATGTTAGTATTATAAAGATGGGTCTTTTGTTTTGGTGAGAAGTCTGGGGTCATTCAGAAAATAAAATGACGTCTAACTGTGTGATTAGATTGTAGCAGTTAGAAAACTGCACCAGCCCTGAAGTCTGGAGGACCTGAGTTCAAATTTGGTCTCAGACACTTAATATGCCCTAGCTGTATGACCCTGGGCAAGTCATTTAACCCCAATTGCCTCAGCAAAAAAAAAAAAAAAAAAGACAACCGAAAGAATGTTTCTGTATATATGTAATATATACACAGTAACTCAAAAGTTGTAGTTCTGTTTAAAGCCATTAATACTTAAAGACTTTTGGAATTCTGTCTCTTGCTCTTTCTTTCTCCCCCTGATTTATGTGTATACATATTATATATGTATATATACACATGTGTGTATACATATGTATGTACTCACACAAATTTATGGTGTGTATGTACATCTATAAACACATGTACATAAATATCATAGATAGGCACTATAAATAAACAATGACCTGGTCCCAGAACTGAATAGGAGAAGGAGAGATGGCTGGATTATCTTTGGCAAATTGGGCAAAGCTTTTCATGACACCTAATTTAGGCAAAAGTGACTCCTAAATGAAACCCTTTGTAATTATAGTACCTTAGCTCTCAGTAAGCATTTCAAAGTGCTACCAACAAACAGATATTGAGAACTCTTCTTCCCACTATTGTCCTTCTTATTCTGGGAGCAGCTCCCATTGCAGGTGATGAAACTGAACAAAGTAGAGAAGTAATTTGATTATAGGAAATGTGTTGCTTTTTGGGTTAGAAAATGGCATCCTAACTTCTGATCAAGGGTGCTTGACACTGGAACGCAGTGTGTCTCAATCATCCAGGGCTGTAAAGTATAGGAGCTGTTTCAATGGAAGCCAGCTGTTGATTACTCATTGTTGTTTGTCCTTTGTTCTTGAACAGGAACATGAAATCAGGGAAGAGATGCCATGACATGCAGGTGAGTTGGACTGAAGTGAGAAAACTTCATTTTGTCCTCCTGAGCCATCTGGGTCCAATGGCAAGATATGGATCAGAATGATTAGAGATGACCTTGGAGTTACAGTGGAAGACCTTGGTCTTTTTAAGCTGAAGTCTTTCTTAGGTCTCAGTTTGACTGAGGCAATGCCCATTCAGTGATTAAGGCTAGGTGAGAAATGAGGCAGAGTACCTCTTAAAGCATTCATGAATCCCCAAGCATTTCCCTATACACACTCTTTGGGGCTCCATCTAACTCTGGTGACTGAGTTCCTATTACTTTTCCATTCACAATTTGTTTTCAGGGGAAGCATAATACCTTGCCCAAGTCCCAAATGTAAAGAAACATTTGTCCGAACCAACCCAGATCAATAGCCCCCTTCAAACACTGTGGTTAATTAAGATGAATTCCTCTACTCAAGTCTCTGATTCTAAATGTCATTTAGAACAAGTGCTGCCCAAGTCAGTTAAATAAAGACCTTGCTCTGAAAGGAGGGTAGAATTGCCACAGGAAAATGTAAATGATTGAAAATGATGTAAGCTCTGGGAAAACTTCCTGGCTCGCTGAGACTCTCCTGCAGAACCTATGACCCTCAGTTCTCTCTCATCCCACAGACTTCTTCTTCCCACCCTTTGTCCACTACTTGACTACCTTGACCACTACTTGATATTACTCATGACATAGTGCTGGAAAATCAACAAGGAGAGTGACTTCCTTCTCTCCCAGCCCCCACAGTCTTGTGATTCAAGCAGAGACCCATAATTGGGGTGGGGGAGAGTAGGGGTTCTTAATAGATTCAATTACCTTCTAAAGACATAACTTCTTGAAGCATTTACTGTCAGTATGACTTTGTTCTTTCAGATCTTGGACACTTCTCTCAGTCTCTGCACTCCCATATTTTTCCTAAATCTCCCTTGGAGTCTAGCACAATGCTAAGCATTAGAGTGGGAACTCAATAATTATCATTTGAGAGAATGCAAACCCTTTGATATTTCACAGATCCCATGTAAAGAACTCCTGATTTAGCCAAATCCTCTTATTTTGCAGCTGAGAAAATTGAGACCCAGAAAGGTCAGTTTATTTGCCCAAGTTCACACAAGTAGTGAGTAACAAAAGTGGGATTAAGACAAAGGAATGAATCTCTAATGGTAGTATTGCAGGCAATACTACTGCAGCAAGCCATGCAGGTGGATATTTAAGGGATGGTAAAGATCTTCCTAGTGTTCAGAAATCACATCCCAGTGATAGGCTATCTACCTGCCTATCCATGATTGGCAATCCCCAATGGGGTCACTATTTTGCCTTAAATGGACTAGGATTAAAGCTTTTAGATGAAATTTGGCAAGAATGCCAAGGACAGACCCAACCAGGAGCTCTGCAAGTTCCAGAATGGCTATTGAGGTTCCATCCTTTTCAACCCCACCCCCACAAACTTTCAAAGCAACCCAAAGATGGTTTTTAGTTCCATGGAACAGAGGTCAGAAGAGGAAGAGTTTTCTCATCTCCATTTTGGGTAGAATGTATTGCTCACATCTTCTTGTAGAGATTTAACAACCAACAAACGTCTCCTGAGCATTGTCTATGCTCAAGATTCTATACTAGATTCTGTGATTGCACAGAGAGGAAAGACACATAGTTCCTGCCTTCCAGGAGTTTGCTATACAGTAAGATAAAAATCAGCACCAATAATCAGCAAACATGAACTAAGTGGGCAAAGAGTAGATTGCAGAATCAGAATCTCTGAGATGGGAAGGATCTCAGCAGCCACCAAGTCCAACCTATACCTGAAAAATAATCTTCCCTATAATATGTTGGACGAGTAGTCAGCCAGACTTTGCTTGAAAACCTCCAGTGAGGAATTGGAGAGAGAGGAGAATCATTTCCTCCACAGGTAGGTTTCTTTTTTGGGCTAGGGACAAAGAAGATGACAAGATTCAGGTGGATCAGAGTGGTCTTCCAAAGCTTTCTGAGGAGGAAGAATTTTCAGGTAAGGACTTAGACAGAGAGAAGAAAAGGGCATTTTAAGGTGGGATGGGTGGGACTATAGCACAGATGTGAGAATATGACATTGCACATGGAGATTAGCATGTCTGGAGCACAGGATTCATTTTGGAGGGGAGGTAAGTTTGCAAAAGTATCCCAGAAATTCAGTCTCAGTACATCAGAGGCATCTAGGCTAAAGCAGATCTGAATAAGAATCCTTTCTCCAATGTACCTGATCAAGATCTGGAGGCAGGTTGAGGGAGAGGATCTTAATTGCTAGGCTGAACCTTTTATTCTGGAGGCCATGGAGAATGACAGGACTTTCCAGCAAGAGAATCACCTGATCTGAGCTGTACTAAAGAAAAATTGATCTGAACATGTGCATGGGATCAGAGAAGAGATAGGTCAGAGGTGAAAATGGCCTGAGCTGATGCTGGGTGGGGGAAATAGAAATGGAGAGAATGTGAAAAATGAGAGGGAGCTTCCAAAGAAATAAAACAACAGAACTTTGTAATTGATTGTATATTGGGATAGGGAAAGAGGAATAGAAGAGGATTTCCAGTTTTTAAGCCAAAATGATTGCAAAATAGTGGTTAACATTGTTCCCCCAATTCATCCCAGGAGATTCACCTCTACAAGAGGTGTTCCTTTCTCCTTACTTTCTCCTTATCCCCTGTCATCCTCCTAGGCTGTTCCAGAATTAAGGGTCTGCTGGAGCCAGCTCAAACTGGCTATAAGAATTGACAATTAAATATATGCATTTATGCTTTGGAAACTGGCAAAGCTGTATTTTTATTTGTTTGTTTATGATGTTTGGTTTTGCTGAATGTCTGGACAAGAGAAAATGTTAATGCAGATTAAATTTAAAAGTGTATATTGTGTACATTCCCCCTTCCTCCCCAGCCAGTTTTAAAAAATTTACAAGTACACAATTGCCTAGAATCCCATTGGGTGAGGGAAGAGGAAAGATTCCTTCCATCCCCCTCCTCCCTTCTCCCACTTCATCTCTCCTCCTTTCCTCTTCCCTTAGGTGGTAGGCTTAGAACCCATCTGGGCTGCTTGATGACTTCAACAGCTTAGATCGGAAGTAAGTCACCTATTTTTTGAGTGTGATGAAGGAGCACCTCCAGGCTTTGCCATCTGTCCTGCCTCTATTGTGTTATGCACCTTCACCAAAATATCCTGGCCTATTCTTGTGATGCAGGGATCCCTGGACTTTTCCATCTTCCCTGCAGATGAATTTGGATTGTGAGTAAGTTATTACATATGACAAATGAAGAATTACTGAGAAATGATATCATCAGGAAAATGTATAATTGAAAAAGCAGGCAGAGTAGCTAGCCACATGGCTGTCCCTGTCTCCAGGTTCAGTAGCTGATGCACTACAATTCCATTAAATTAGAGATTCTTACTCTGCCAAGAAATCTGTGGATAGATTTTGAGGGGTAGGTGAACTTGGATGGGAAAGAACATTACCAAAAAACCCATCGATTTAAATATTATTAGTTTCCTTTGTGGTCCTATTTATCTTATTACATACATTTAAAAACAATGTTCTAAGGAGGGCTTATCAAAGGATTCAGGACACTCAAAAGATTAAGAACCCATTTCTTAAGTCCAGCAAATCATAGGGAGGTAGTAGACTTTAATCCAATCCTGTCTGCTCTTAGTTTAAGTTCCAGACTTGGCCATATGGTATGGTGTTCTCTCTGAACCATTCTCTGCTCTGGTATAGCATTAAGGCTGGAACTTTGAAAGGACCATAGGATTTAGAGCTGGAGTCTAGTCAGTGACCATGTAGTCCAATCCTTTCCCTTTTTGCAGGTAAGGAAACTGAGATTCAGAGAGGTGAGATCACTTCCTCAAGGTCACACAGGTAATAATCAAAACTAGAATCAGGTTCAAAAAATCAGTTCTTCTGACTTAAATTTTAGAGCTCTTTTGAACTACAGCTCTCAACTTGGGACAAAGATACGGTTTCAGGCCAATGGGCAGAGATACCCAGCTGTCCCTAGCATGACTATTGTGCCAGGAAGCAGGCGTCTTAACCCACAGCCACTGGCCCACATGACCCTGGGAGCTGATATTTGATCTTTAGCACCAATTTGTCCTTTAACTCCCATTGCTTCTATTTTCTCTTCTCCTTAAGAAAGAAGCAACAAGCAAACAAAATCCATTTAGTTTTGTGGGGAGGTGAGCCACCTACTCAACCCAAGCGGGGTACTTCTCAGAATTTACAACATAGCCTGGGGGTTCCTCTAAGGCATAAAGACAGGACATCTGTGCTTCCAAATATCTCTCAACAAGGGCAACCTCCCTCTCCCCTCTTCCATTGAAACTCTCAGCAAGTCGCTCTTCCTGAACGGAAATAATAGAGAGAAGCACACAAAAAGGTGAAAAATCGGGCTCTCTGCATTTAGCTGTGGCTTATTAATATGGAGATGACATCACTGACAGCCAATCCCAGAACTCCCTTTGTGTCTCGAGTTCTAATAAAGCCAATCTGTCAGAATAATTTAACAAGGCTAAGAAACTCTGCAATAAGCCCAGTTCCTTGAGTCTCTCCCAATGTGCAGAAAAACATCAATAATAAAGCCTTTCATGGTACCAGGAGCTCTCTAGTAATAAACTATCTCACTTGTATTTATGGGAAATTTGGGGACTGAGGAGTTGGGGGAGGGGTGGAAAGCCAGGGGGCAGTCAGAGAGCTTCATCCTAGAACATAGCTTTATCAAATCCCAAGGAAGGTCCCAGTGGTATCCATGGGGATGTCAGGAACTTGTTGAAGAAGCCCAGGTTCCCCTTTAAGTTCTTCTGGGGTCAGATGCTTGTAGTAGAGCAAGGCTTCATTGCCCTGTAGCTATAAGAAAGTGCCCACCTTCTTGGGGGTAAAGTATCTAGGGGTGGGATTGAAACATTAGAGAAACATGGGAAATGCTATATACCCTATGTGTTAGGAAGGAGTTGAGGGTATTCAGCCACTAGATCAGAGAGTCATTCTATATGGTCTTTTAGACTCACAAAGTATTTTATTTTTATTTATTTTATTTTTAATTTATGGGGAAAAACAAGCTTTTCCTTCACAGTGTAACTAAAAAAAAAGATTGTATATGAATCTTCAAATCTATTATGTGCAGTTTTCTATTCTTTTTAAATATATAACAAATATATCATGTAAATTTCTTCTCTCTTCCTTTTTTTCTCTTCTCTTCCCCCTACTAAGAGTTATAGATTCAGGCAGCTAGGTGGTGCAGTGGATAGAGCACCAGCCCTGAAGTCAGGAGGACCTGAGTTCAAATCTGGTTTCAGACATTTAATACTTCCTAGCTGTGTGACCTTGGGCAAGTCACTTAACCCCAATTGCCTCAGCAAAAAAAAAGTTATAGATTCTTAAAGGTTAAAGGGTCTTCCCTCCCACCCAGTTAGTCCAAACTCCCACTCAGGGTAGGAATATCTCAGTGACAGTGAAATGTCCTTTCTTTTAACAGAGGAGAATGCAATTTTAGAGTTGAATCTCAGGGGTCCCCTGGTCTAATCTATTCCTGAAAAAGAGTTCTCATTATAATCTACCTGAAATGTGGTCATCTAGCTGTTGCTTGAAGACCTTCAGTGATGGGAGAGCCTGCTACTTCCTGAGGCAGCCCTTTGATTCTTGGACAACTCTAATTGTTAAGAAGATTTTCCTGATATCAAGTCCAATTTTGCCTCTTTTTAATATCCGATCATTACTCTTGGTTTTGTCCTTTAGGGTCAAACAAAACAAGTAGAAATCTTGTATGTATACTAAAAGAGAGTTATCATGTCTCATGCCCTCCTGCCCGAACCATCGGGTTTTCTTCACTCTCCATGCTTTCACTCATATGCCTCAATGCTTTTCCCTATCCTGCTTTTCTTCCTCTTGACACTGTCTGGTTCATTAATGCCCTTCCCAAACAATAGTGCCCAGAAATGACCCCCTTCCTCCAATAATGGTCTGACCAGGACATTGTATAGCTGGAATAGTCCCTTCTTATTCCTGGAAGCAGTTCCTCTCTGAATGTACCCTACAATTGCATTAGTTTTTTAGTGGCCATATCACATTGCTGACGCATGGAGCTAGAAACCCATTAAAACGCCCTGGTCATTTTCAGACAAACTGCCATCTATTCATGAATTGTCATAATATTCTCTTGCTCTTTGACTGAGGGCACAAATCTGTGAGATGCTAGGATTAGGAGTACAGTTTGTGGTCATGGTACAATTTTCCTTCTGTGAGAAAATCTGGGCTTGTATAAATATTACATTTTGGGGCTTGGATGCACCATACTGTAATATAATGAAGTAACCGAGGTAGGGCACATGATTTGACAGCTCGTAGCATGGTAGATCAAGTACTGATCCTAGAATTAGGGAGACTTGAGTTCAAAATTCTCTTCAGACACACTTGTTAACTATATGATCCTAGGCAAATCACTTCATCGCTGACTCAGTTTCCTCAGTTGTTAAATGAAGATAACAGCACATAGTAGGCACTATATAAGTATGTGCTCTCTTTCCCTTTCCCGAATGCAAAACTATGAGATTAAAAGGGTATTTACTGAAGTCCCTAAGAAGCTTTCTAGATAAACTAAAAGTCACAGCTCATTCACAAAGAGAATTTGAAAGTCGATCAAATATTTCTTGTGGACAGAGTAGGTTAAAAATCCAGTACACAAATTTCCAATTTAGTTGTATTCTTTTGAATTTTTCTATCATGGCCCCTGCAGTCTCAATATCCTGCAAGATTGCCTCATTAGTATTTTATACACTGGGATCCCTCTGATTGGAGGACATATTAAAGATCATTTTAAAGAGTGTGTTCAGACTAGCTATTTATTCATTTCCCTTCTATCTACAATCTTTTGGGTTTCTCTATTAAGTCCCCAGCTGGGTTTTCCCCTCCCCTTTTTCAATTTACCTTTTATAAGTTGTCTTTCTCTTACCTTAGACTATAAGCTCCTTGAGGGCAGGCACTGCCCATTTTTTTTTCCTTTTCATATTTGTATCCCTAGCTCTTGGTACAGTGCCTGAAATGTAGTGAGAACTTAATAAAGATTTATTGATTGATGAGAGGATCTTCTTAAAATCTTAGAGTCATCTTTGTTTTTTTGGATATTTTCCTCAAATTTCATATCTAAATAGTTGCCAAATCCTACAGATTCCAGTTCTAAAATGTCCTTTGTCTCCATCCTTTCCTTTCCATTTCCACAGCCACCACTCTGGTTAATGTGTTCACATACCTCTTGCCTGAACTATTATAAGTCTCCCATCTGGTCTCCTGGCCCCTGATCTTTCCTCTCTACACTCTTTTTTTTTTTCAAAATTATGTGACAAATAGTAAGTTCTTAATAAATGACTTTATTCATTAGTTCATTTATTCATGCTTTCATTGATTTATTCATAGCTGGTGAAATAATAGGTCTAATCTAGCCAAACAATCGTTGCTCAGAAACCTTCCTTGGCTCACTGTTGCCTATAGGCTAAAACACACATTTCTCAGCTCACAGTTTGATACTTGCTTGTCTTTCCAGCCATATTCACGTTGTTCATTTTCATGCATGAATGATTCCATGTATTCTGGACTCAGTGGCTTCTCCAGTCATATCATGTGTACATTTAAGCAGGCTTTTCCCCAATCCTGGAATAGCCTTCTCCTACATCATAGAATTATGGATTTAAAATACCTTGGAAGCTATCTAGTCCCTTTTCCCTCCTCTGCCATTTTTTTTTTTTTGATTTTTGCTGAGGTAATTGAGGTTAAGTGACTTGCCCAGGGTCACACAGCTAGGGAATGTTAAGTGTCTGAGATCAGATTTGAACTCAGATCCTCCTGACTTCAGGGCTGGTGCTCTATCCACTGCGCCACCTAGCTGCCCCTCCTCTGTCATTTTCTAAATGAAAAAGTGAGACCTGGAGAGGGTGACTTACCTACAAGCCATAGAAGGGGTGAGTGGAAGGGTAGCATTCAAATCTCTCTCCTCTGACAATTTTTCCTGTACTACATGGTGGTCAGTCTGCTTAAATAGTTCTTTTTCTTTAATGCCCAACTTTAATGCTCCTTCTCTGATGACCCCATTCGAGGAGGCTCAGACAGAACTCTGCAAAGGGGAGATGAACAATGATATTTCCAAATGTCCTTCTTCTATAAAGCACACCTGTTTAAGACACAGCCTGGGCTTCCTTAGCCAACAGCTAGAAAGCAAGGTCACTAATTGAATTATAAGCCAAGTTATAAGATTAATAGCAATGGATTTTAAAAACCCTCATCTGACATGATTCCAGGGTCACAGATCTAAACTTGGAAGGAAACGAGAGGCCATCTAGTCCAAATCACCCTTTTACAGAGACTTGTTTAAGGTCACACAGGGCTGGGATTTGGATCCAGATTTTTTGACTCTGAATCTAGTGTATTTTCCGTGTTATATTTTTACTCAAAGAGAAGTCCTTTAGATCTGTCCCAAAAGAATGGAAGTATCTTAAGAATAAATTCACTTACTCAAGATCTAGTTAAATCCTTTTTTGGATGAATGGCTACAAACTTACGCAGCAAGTTCAATGAGTTAACTGTGTGATATGGCAGTTGCCAAAGCTAATAGCTTTTTAGGCTTCACCAAGAGACCTAGCTTCCAGGAATGAATGAATGAATGAATAAATAAATGAATGAATGAAGAGAGGCATTATGCTTTTGTGAAAAGAACACTAGATTGGGAATCAGATGCTCTGGTTTCTAGTCCCAGGTCTGCCACTGGTTAGTTCTGTGACTTTGGGAAGCCTATGTGCCCTCATCTGTAAAATGATGGAAGAATGGGAAAGTTGGATTAGATCTCTGGGTCTCTTCCCCTTCTAACATTATAATGTTCATATAGCAGTTAATAATGTACAACCCCAAGACATCTGCTGTGTTCATTCTTTAACTTGGCTTCCAACCAAGAGATTAAGTATGGTGCTAGACTTTCATCCCTGCAATAAGCCTTACTGGTCCTGGCAAGTAACCGAACTCCCTCTTTTGCTGGCTTAGGGCCTCCTAAACCGAGTGGAAGGAGTTTTTAACTATTGGAACCCTTAGTCTATCACTTTTATGACACAGGAATAGAAATTGAAAGGTCAAGGTGCTGATGGATCTTTCTCTTCAGCCATGACAGGGATCTAGCGTAGAAATGCTTGGATCTACTACTAAATGACATTTCAAGGACAGAAGGGGATGCTCCATCAAGATTTTGTAATTCACAATCTGAAGGGCTAAAGTGATTAATTCATGCATATATTCATGTATTCAATTAAATTTAACAAGTGGTTATCAAATAACCATTATACTCATAGTGCTGGGGATATATCAAGAAAAAGAGAAAAATCCCTACTCTCAAGGAGCTTCTGTTCTTCTACACATTTACATTTACATATTCTCTGAACGCCCTGTACAATAATAGGCTGTTGTGGGGAATACAAAGAATAACATGGCATCTATCCCAGAAGAGCTTATAGTCTTTTTTGAGGATTAGACTAATAAGAATTTCCAGGAAAAAGATAAGAGTAAAATACAACAATAAGATGGATGAATAAAAACTATGGATTATAGAGGAGGGAGTCTGGTTTTCTGGTCTGGGGCCAAATAAAAGAATAATGCAAGCATGAAATAAGAATATAGAAACATAATTGAGATCACAAGATGATCTGATTATGTGTCAAATGAATGTGCTGTGTGGACTAAATATCCTTGAGTGCTGAAATGGTCAGGCAAGGATGCAAGATAAATATGGGGCTTTCTTTGGCTAATAAGGATTGGTAGGGCTTAGATGAGAACAGAGGAAGAAAGATGGGGAAATGGCATAATGAAAGGAATAGAATGAAGACGATTAGCCAAAGCACTGTAGGAGGCAAGAAAGAGGCTATCCAGGCTGGAGCAGAGCATTTATATCAAGGAAAAATGGAAGATAAATTTGATTTCAAATTAAAAAGGGCTTTGAATTCCAGACTGAGGAGTCAGCGATTGCTATTGTAGACAATGGGACAGAACTGGAAGTTTTTGTATAGGGTAGGAATATTAATAGCTTCCACATTTATATAATGTTTGTGATTTACAAAATATTTTCCTCATTATCTTCATTTTACAGATGAAGAAAATGAGATGCTAAGTAATCAAATGACACAGCTAGTATCTGCTGAACTGCAGACTTATATGTTTCTATTATGTGCTGCCATAATTATAACTAGGATCTCTTCCATCCTAAGGCTATTAGAATTAGGAAGACTAGAACTTAGAAAAACTAGAATTTAGAGTTGGGAAGATTAAGAGTTAGAGTTA
>JAJPUD010019627.1:0-26214 GCA_023553655.1 Myrmecobius fasciatus | reverse complement strand
GATTAACCAAATTCTCATTCCCCTCCCTTTTTTCCCTTCAATCATTACAGGTTTTCTTTGCCTCTACATGTGATGTAATTTCCCTTATTTTACCTCCTTTTCCTCTTCTTCCAGTGTTATCCCTTTTCTACCTGTAATTTCTTTTTCATATTATCATAGCACAATAATCATAAAATCATAATAATCATAATGTAATAATAAAATCATAAAATCAACCCTCGTTGTATAAGTATCCATAACATAAATATAGTTCTCAAGAGTTTTTTTTCTTGTTACCTTTTTATGTTTCTCTTGTGTTCTGTGTTTGTAGATTGAATTTTTTGTTCATTTCTGGTCTTTTCATTAGAAATAGGTGAAAGTCTCCTATATCATTGAATAGCCATCTTCTTCCCTGGAAGATAATGCTCATTCTAGCTGGGTAACTTATTCTTGGCTGTAATCCAAGTTCCTTTGCCCTTCGGAATATCTGATTCCAGGCCCTTTGATCCTTTAAAGTAGAAGCTGCTAGGTCCTGTGTAATCCTAATTGTGGCTCCTCGATGTTTAAATTGTTTCTTTCTGGCTTCTCATAATATCTTTACCTTTAGGGGACTCAGGATTTGATGCCTATTCTTCTCTCTCTCCATAAAAGATGTCTATGGTTAGAGTTCTTTTTGGTTTTTTATTCATTTTTTTAAAAGCCCTGTGTGAAGTCTCAAGAGAATAGCCTTCTAAGCAAGCATACGTTCAGCATTGAAACATGGCCAGCCTATGAAAGTTGCATTCTTTTGAGTAGAGTTTGAATGTTTAACTTAACAAAGGACTTCAGTGTCTGGTATCTTATCCTCCCAGGTGATCTTCAGAATCTTCCTAAGACAATTCAAATGGAAGTTATTCAGTTTCATTGCATGGTACTTACATATTGTCCAGGTTTCACCATAAAACAATAAAGTCAATGGTTCTGCAGACCTTCAATTTATTAGTCAGTCTAATTCCTTCTCTCCCATACTTTCTTTCAGAGCCTCCTCAAAACTGAGCTATTTCTGACAATGCTTGTATCAAACTCCTGGAAACTATACTGTCAAGGTAAATGAATTTATCCACAATATTCAAAACTTCTCCATTTCCTATTTCCATGTATGGATGATGTGATGCTAGGTGATGGAACACCTGTGTTTCTTTGGTATTAGGCGAAAATTAGCACAGGCATCAGAAAAGTGATTTATACTTCATTATGTTTTTTCAGAGATGTCTCATTTATTATTTTCCCATTAAGATTTTACAGGTGCCCTATGTCCAAATTTGTTTTCAGTATGGTGAATTGGCTTAAAACCATAGCTTCTTCACTATAGAATTAGATACTCCATGGCATGCTTCCATTTTATTCTTCATCTCTTCCATTTGAGAGCACAATCATCTGGAAATAAAGAACCATGCACCAATAATCCTTCTACTTTAGTTGCAGCTTGTAACCTTTTCAATTTGAAGAATGTACAATCATTGTGGTACCTGACCTTGCTAGAGTGTTTGTACCATTGAAGACTTTTGGCAACATGACCAAAAACATTATGTTAAAAACCTTGGAAGCAAGCACATAGCATTGTTTCACTTCACTAGTGACTAGACAAGTGTAGGACCATCATCTAATAACCCTTAACTGGCAAACATGACATCGTGAAACTGAAGTACAATATCGATGAACTTCTCTAGGCAACGATATTTTGACATAATACCTTTAGAGTTGTTGTAATGACAACAATAACAATAATAATTTGCATCTGCATAGAACTTTCAGGTTTGCAATGCTCATATATTATCTTCTTTAATATTCAAAACAACCCTACAACTTAATTTCAACTATCATCCCCATTTTATAAATGAGAAAATTGAATCAAATAGAAGTGAATTGACATTGCCAGGACTACAAGTTTAATGAACTAAGTGTCTGAGGCAGCATTTGAACTTCCATCTTCTTGACTTCAAATCTAACATTCCATCCACATGCCACCTATTAACCTTCAATCATTAGTGTTTTAAAAACTCTAACATACTACATTAAGACAAGATAGAATTATTACTAGATTATTTTATCCATCTGTTTTGTACCATTACAAAACCTTCTATTTTATCATTTAGTTTACTCACAATTCCCTCCACAAGATTGAATATAGGGAGAAATAGGTTTCCAATCTCTTTGTATTGTCCCCTAATTGCCAATGCCAAGTTTGCTCCTCAGGAAAATGAACTATTCTCTTCTACTGCAGTGTGTACAGATTATCTTGCCAAATCATTTTTGATATAGTGCCTTCCCTACAATTGAAGTCAATATGGAATAATGAAAGAGCTTAAGCTTTTGAAACAAGTATTCAAATCAAAGTCTGACGTATATTACGTAAGTGATATTGAACAAGTGATTTACCTACTCCAGGTTTCAGGTTTCTTGTTTGTATAAAAAGGAATTACTCCCTTTTAATTCTACATCACAAGATTTAGTCTGCCATCATGGTTGTACTCTATAATCACTATATTTCTTCCCCATTTGTGGTCTGGAACACCTTTCTGGTTTCCTTCCATGGATTCAGTGGGAAGGAAGCCATGAAATTATATATCCCATTAAGCCACAACTACATATCCATGCTATATGTGAGGAATTGTCCTTGTGAGAAATGATTAACTATATCCCTAAAAGGTTAGGCATGTTCTATTGGAAAAAATGATAAAATAGAAGCCAAAAAGGACATGTTCTCTCCTTCCAATTCCCAATTCTTCTAAAGGAAATTAATTCATTTTAGGAGGAGAGAAGTAGAAGGTTGGAGTCAAAATCTTGGTTACTCTGCTTTCCTCAATATTGTTAATCTGAGGGCGAGGCATATGTTTTTCAGGTTTAAACTAACTTCCCATTGTTGCTCATTAATTAGGGAAAGAAAGACCCCAAACTTATACCCAAGGCTTCCCACCAAATATTTATTGCACAATGAACATACATAGAAAGAAGTGAAGAAATACAGTCATCTAAGCTGAGAGCAAAACAGAAATCAAAGAAACTATGAATGGGTGAATATATACCAGAAAATATAAAATAAAGGAACTCTTTCATTTGGAGTAAAATAACTCAACTCAATCAAAAGAGAGTCTTGGAAGAAGGTCCCAAAATCTCTAGCAAGATGAGGCTAGAGTCATGACAGAGACTGGTGATTCCTCTCATGTTGGCTTCTTTTCACAGACTTTTTCCTTTCAACAATTTGAAATAAGGTTGACATTTTCCATCTTGTCTCTCAAAAGTGAAGCTAGAAGTGTGCAAAGTGACTGCAGAACCTTGTTTTTTCCAACTCCACCATTTTCCTAAAACATGAATGAAATACTGATCTCCACCACTAAGGAGATTTTCTCATGGGAATCTGGTTGAAACGATCATCACATCAAGATTAAGTATGTCAGAGAATCATAAAATTTGTGAGCTGAAAATGACTTCAGAAACCAACTATCTCAACCCATATTTAGACAAGAATCTCCTTGATGACATCTTCATATTTTTGTTCAAAAACTTCATGTGAGTGAAGAAAGACTGAGTATTCTACTCCATTTTGGGACAGAACTAATTAAAAATTAATTTACCTTTACTGAAATCTTTCCTTCATTTCTACTCTTTTCTGATTTCTATTCCTTGAAATCAAATAATAAAAGTTCATACAAAATCTGATATTATGTGCACAATATCATGACATCAGCTTTCTCTGAATATGTTTTAACTTGTCTAAGACTTTGCTAAAATAAATTTCTCAGAAGTGAATACAGTTCTCTAAATATAGTATAACCTTAGCACAATAAGGGAATCAACATCTTTATTTCTCTGTTCCTTAACACTCTCATTATTAAAAGACAGGCTAACATAAGCTTTATTTTTTTCTATATGTGTGTGTGTGTGTGTGTGTGTACATATATATATATATATATATATATATACACATATACACATATATATATATTCCAAACATTTAGAAATATACATAATTTTATACGTATGTTAAGCTTCTCACATGCTAAAATCTACAGAATTTTACAACTATCTACCTACCTGACATGTCCCCCATTATGTACCAATGAAACTTAATTTTTTTTCTTTTAAGCATATAACCTAATATTGACACCTAATAAATTTCATTGCCCTAGTTACATCCAAATGTTTTAGACTATAGAGATTTTTGTGAATCAAAATTGTCATATGTTATCATAAAGGGAAGGGGAAAACTGAGATACAGCAGAGAGATCCAGAAATAAAAAGCTTTAAAATTGAATAAAAATAAGAAAATCCATTGTGAAATTAAAACAAAATATGCTTATGTTAAGCAAATCATCAACCCTTCAAAATTGGAACCAGATAGAGGAAGGGATGGCCATACTAATTGTATCAATTTTCTACAAACCTTCAATATATATAACTTGATTACTAAAACAGGAAGACCAAAAGAGTATAAGTACCAATAGATGTGTGTCAGATTTCTGCATAGGTATACTGTGGTCAGTACAATGCAGGGCATGTACTCAAGAAATCATGAATTTGAGGGGACAGAGCCAAAATGATAGGGAGAATACATGGTTCTTTCTGTCCTTCTCCCACAACCTTCAGACTAACTAGGAAATCCAGCCTCTGATTTAGTTCTGAATTGACAGAACCCACAAATATTGGGAGTGTAACAAATTACCAGCAGAAGACAATTTTTAAAATGTTCAGAAAAGGTCTGTTCCTATTGGGCATGGAGGAAGGTGGGCCAAGAAAAAGCAGGTTGAGCACAAATGCAGAGTGCAGGAAGCACACAGACCAGGGTCAGTATGGGCTTCAGGTGCTGGAGAATGTACGGGAAGGAATCTATATCAGTGTTGGCTACTCAGCCCTGGTTGCAAGCCAGTAGATCAACAGAGAAGTTTTAAAATATCCAACACAAAAAAATGGTAAATAGGGAACCCCAAAACGCCAGAATTTCAGGGGACCTTGCCACACCCACCCAGCGCCAGGAAGGAGTCAACATGGACTCAGGATAGCTGCTGCCACTTGTAGAGGAAGGTTGGACAACCTCCCTTGCCCTAAAAGCAGACCTCAACATATTTTAAAAATTGAGTAAAAAAGCAAAAAAAAATTCTTACTATAGATAGTTTTTATGTTGAAAGAGAACAGATTTCAAACACTGAGGAAACTAAAAACAGATAAGTCTCCAGATGAAGTCCAAAAGGGTGATATGAATTGGCCTGATGCTCTTCTAGAAGAAATTAAAAAGTATCTTAAAAAAGACTAGAAGAAACAATGGGGGAAGGAAATGAGAATTTTATAAGAGGGTTTGGAAAAGGCAACACAGAAATTATCTGAAGAAAATTCACTGAAAAAGTGATGTAGTGAAATGGAAAAGCATATAACTATTTAAAAGATAGATTTGACAAAATGGAAAAAGAAAACAACTTCCTCAAAAAGAATTTGTGAAATGGGGGAAAAAATCCATAGAACAAAACAACTAATTTAAAAATTCAATTGGGCAAATACAAAAAGAAGTAAAAAAATAAAATAAAATAAATGAAGAAAATAATCCTCTAAAAATCAGAACTGAATAAATGGAAATAAATGACTCAATAAGACATCAAGAATCAGTCAAGGAAAATTTTTTAAAAAAATGAAAAATTAGAAAAAAAATTAAAATTCTTAATTGGAAAAACAACTGACTTTAAAATAGATCTAGGAGAGACAATCTAAGGATTATTGGACTTCCAGAAAACCATGATGGAAAAAAAAGAGGTTAGACACTATTTTTCAGAAAATCATCAAAGAGAAATGCCCAGTTGTCATAGCATCGGAAGGTAAAATGATCATTGAAAGAATTCATCAAACAGCTACTGAAAGAGATCCCAAAATGAAAACTCCATAGAATATCGTGGCTAAATTTCAGGACTATTGGACCAAGGAAAAATATTACAAGCAGCCCCCCAAAAATTCAGATACAAAGTAGTCACAATAAGGATGACACAGAACCTAGCAGCTCTCACCTTAAAGGATTAAAGGACCTGGAATCTGATATTTCCCAAAAGCAAAGGAACTTAGAATGCAACCAAAAATAAATTATCTCGCTAAACTGAGCATTTTCTTTCAGGGAAGAAGATGCACATTCAATGAAACAGGGGAATTCCATTCATTTCTGATGAAAAGATCAGAACAAAAAATATGACCTTCAAATATAGAACTCAAGAGAAGCAAAAAAAGGTAAAAAGAAAAGGGCATTTGAGAACTGTATTTTTATTATAAGTATACATTTTAGGTACATTTTTAATTTAATTTTACTGTTATAATGTAAAAAAGAAACTAGAGGTAAAAAGGGGGTTGTGCCAGAACAAGGTAAAAGGGAAGGTAAAATGAGGAAAATTACACCTCAGGAAGAGGCAAAGAAAACCTACTATAATTGAGGGAAAGAAGGAAGGGGGTGAACTCTGTGTGAATCTTAATCTCATCAGACTTGGCTCTAAGAGAAAATAATAGACATATTTAGTTTCACAGAGAAATTTCTTTCAACTTATAGAAAATTGGGAGGAGAAAGGGGAAAAGTGGAAGGGGTAGGCTAAATAGAAGGGAAAATAGAAATAGTAAGAAAGGTACAAGAAGGGGGAGGGACTCTTAAGGGGGAGGACTCTGTCAGGCAAGTAGTAGTCATAATTAAAATACTGGGGAGGAGGGAAAGAAAAAAGCATAATTGGGGGTTTAATAAGATGGCAGGCAATAAAGAATTAGTAGTTTTAAATGTAAATGTCAATGGGGTGAAATTGCCCAAAAAGTGGAAGTAGATAGCAGACTGGATTAAAAGGCAGAATCCTACAAATATGTTGTTTACAAGAAACATGTTTAAAAGAGAGAGACACATACAGAGTAAAGGCAAAAGGCTGGAGAAGAATCTATTATGCTGCAGGTGAAGTAAAAAAAAAAAAAAAAAAAAAAAAAAAAGCATGAGTAGCCATCCTGATCTCAGATCAAGCAAAAGCAAAAATTGATCTAATTAAAAGAGATAAGGAAGGAAACTATATCTTGCTAAAGGATACCATAGATAATGAAGCAATATCAATACTAAACATGTATGCACCAAAGGGTATAGCATGGACATTCCTAAAGGAGAAGTTAAGGTGCAGGAAGAAATAGAGAGCAAAACTATAATAATGGGAGGTCTCAAACCTGATCTATCAGAACTAGATAAATCAAACCAGAAAACAAATAAGGAAGTTAAACAGATAAATAGAATAATAAAAAGGGTGTGTGATAGATCTTTGGAGAAAATCGAATGGAGACAGAAGTATACTTTCTTCCCAATAGTTCATGAAACCTATACAAAAATTGACCAAATATTAGGACATGAAGAATTCAAAATCAAATGCAGAAAGGCAGAAATACTAAATGCATTTTTTCAGATTATGATGCAATAAAAATTACATCCAATAAAAAGCCAGGGGAAATAGACCAAAAAATAATTGGAAACGAAATAATCTCATCCTAAAGAATGAATGGGTGAAACAGCAAATAATAGACACAATCAATAATTTCATCCAAGAAAATGACAATAATGAGTCAACATACCAAAATGTACAGTAATAAAGGGAAATTTTATATCTCTAAATGCTTACTTGCATAAAATAGAGAAAGAGAAAAACAGTGAATTGGACTTGCAACTAAAAAAGCTAGAAAAAGAACAAATTAACCCCCCCAATTAAATACTAAACTTGAAATTCTAAAAATAAAAGAATAGATTAATAAAATTGAAAGAAAAAATGAATTAATAAATAAGCCTGACTTAGTTTTATGAAAAAACCAACAAAATATATAAACATTTAGCTAATTTGATTAGAAAAAAAGAGGGAAATAAAATTGTTAGCCTCAAAAATGAAAAGGGAGAAATTTCCACTAATGAAGGGAAAATTAGAGCAATAATTAGGAGTTACTTTGCCCAACTTTATGTTAATAAATTTGATAAACTAAGTGAAATAGAGGAATACCTACAAAAATATAGATTGCCCACATTAACAGAAAAGGAAATAAATTACTTACATAGTACCATTTAAGAAAAAGAAATAGAACAAGCTATTAATCAACTCCCTAAGAAGAAATCCCCAGGTACAGATAGAATGGCATGTGAATTCTACCAAACATTTAAAAAGCAATTTATTCCAATATTATATAAACTATTTGAAAAAATAGGGAATTAAGGACTACTACCAAATTCTTTTTTATGACGCAGACATGGTATTGATACATAAACCACATGGGACAAAACAGAGAAAGAAAATTAGAGAACAATCTCCCCAATGAATATTGATGCAAATATCTTAAATAAAATAATAACAAAGAGATTACAGAAAATCATCCCCCAGATAATACACCATGACCAAGTAGGATTTATACCAGGAATGTAGGGCTGGTTCAATATTAGGAAAACTATTACCTTAATTGAATATATCAATAACCAAATTAACAAAAAACACGTGATTATCTCAATATATGAATAATAGTATAGGAATAAATAGATGTTTCCTTAAAATAGTCAATAGCATCTATTTAAACTGTCAGTAAACCTCAAATGTAATGGGGATAAACTGAAACCATTCCCAGTAAGATCAGGGGTGAAACAAGGTTACCCAATATTACCATCACTATTCAATATTTTATTAGAAATGCTAGCTTTAGCAATAAGAGAAGAAAAAGAGATTAAGGGAATTAGAGTAGGTAATGAGGAAACCAAATTATCACTCTTTACAGATGACATTATAGTCTACTTAGAGAACCCTAGAGAATCAACTAAAAAACTACAAGAAACAATTCACAACTTTAGCACAGTTGTAGGATACAAAATAAATCTACATAAATCATCAGCGTTTTTATATTTTACCAACAAATTTCAGCAGCAAGAGATAAAAAGATAAATTCCATTTAAAATAATTGTTGATAGTATATCTGCCAAGGGAAAGTCAGGAACTATATAAGCAAACTACAAAACACTTATCAAACAAATAAAGTCATATCTGCACAATTGGAAAAATATCAAGTGCTCTTGGATAGGTCAAGCAAATATAATAAAGATGACAATAGTAGCTAAACTAATGTATTTATTTAGTGCTATACCAATCAAACTCCCAAAGAAACTATTTTACTGCCTAGAAAAAAATAACAACAAAATTCATCTGGAAGAGTAAAAGGTCAAGAATTTCAAGGGAATTAATGGGAAAAAAATCAAATGAAGGTGGCCTAGCTGTACAAGATCTAAAACTATATTATAAAGCAGCAGTCATCAAAACCATTTGGTAGTGGCTAAGAAACAGAGTAGTTGATCAGTGGAATAGATTATGTTCACAAACATAATGGTCAATGACTATAGTAATCTAGTATTTGTCAACCTGTTATACTCCAGCTTTTGGGATAAGAGTTCTCTATTTGACAAAAGCTTCTGGGGAAATTGGAAACTAGTAAGTCAGAAACTAGGCACTGGTCCACACATAACACAGTATACCAAAAATAATGTCAAATGGGTTAATAATATAGATATAAAGAATGATATTATAAACAAATTAGAAAAGCATAGGATAGTTTACCTCTCATATATGTGGAGGAGGAAGGAATTTGTGACTAAAGAAGAGCTAGAGATCATTCTTGATCACAAAATAGATCATTTTGATTATATTATGTTAAAATAGGTTTTGTACAATCAAAACTAATGCAGACAAGATTAGAAAGGAAGCAATAAAATGGGAAAACATCATTACATTCAAATGTTCTGATCAAGTCCTCATTTGTAAAGTATAGAGAGAATTGACTCAAATTTATAAGAATTCAAGCCATTCTCCAAGTGATAAATGATCAAAGGATATGAACAATTTTCTGATGAAGAAATTGAAGCTATTTCTAGTCATATGAAAAGATGCTCCAAATCACTATTGAACAGAGAAATGCAAATTAAGACTATTCTAAAATACCACTACACACCTCCCATATTGGCTGTAATCTTAGCCAATCTGAGAGGTGTGTAGTGGGAAAAGATAATGATGAATGGTGGAAAGGATGTGGGAAAACTGGGACACTGATACATTGTTGGTGGATCCAACCATTCTGGTGAGCAATTTGGAACTATGCTGAAAAAGTTATCAAACTGTGCATACCCTTTGACCCAGTTTCTACTGGGTTTATATCCCAAAGAGATCTTAAAGGCTGGAAAGGGACCCACATGTACAAAAATTTTTGTGACAATACTTTTTGTAGTGGCAAGAAACTGGAAACTGAATGGATGATTATAAGTTAAATAATAACTGAATAAATTATGGTACATGAATGTTATGGAATATTATTCTGTAAGAAATGACAAACAGGATGATTTCAGGGAGGTCTGGAGAGACTTACATGAACTGGTTGTAAATGAAATGAGCAGAACCAGGAAAGTATTATATGCTGTAATGACAAAACTACAAAATGATTAATTCTGATGGATGTGGTTCTCCTGAACAATGAGATGATTCAAACCAGTTCCACTTGTTCAGTGATGAAGAGAGTCATCTACACCCAGAAAGAGGACCATGGGAACTGAGTGTGGACCACAACATAGTATTCTCAGTCTTTCTATTGTTGGTTGCTTGCATTTTGTTTTCTTTCTCATTTTTTTTCCTTCTTGATCAGATTTTTCTTGTGCAGCAAGATAACTGTATGAATATGTATACATATATTGGATTTAACATATATTTTATCATATTTAACATGTATTGGACTACCTGCTATCTAGGGAAGGGGTAGGGGGGAAGGAGGGGATAATTTGGAACAGAAGGTTTTTCAAGGGTCAGTGTCAAAAATTACTCATGAATGTTTTGTAAATAAAAAGATTTAATAAAATAAAAAAGAGAAGAAAAAAAGAAGTTGTGAATTCAATCATTTACTAGCTGTATGACCACAGGAAAGTCACTTAGTCTATTTCTGTCTCATTTCTTTCAACTGCAAAATAGCAATAACAGCACTTGTGGTATTTTTATGAGACTCAAATGAGATAATATTTTAAAGTGCTTAGTATAGTTCTTTGCACATAATAGATATTACATAAATGCTTATCATTCCTTCTTTCTGAAACTAATTTTTCAATATTACATTGCAAGGGAATCACTGGGAATCAATGCATATATTAATTTAATTTTCATGGTCTTATTAAGTTCTTCATCAGATTTTGCTCTTTTTTTCTCTGCCAGATGTTGGTGCATGTACTATAATTATTTTCAGAAACTAATTATGATCACTTCTCTATCAGATAACCTAAAGTTCCATGAATTGATGTTTCCCATTGGAATGATATAACAGTCTGGTGTAACAAAGGTTGAGAATACATACATAAGGAGATGCATGATGAAGATTATCAGGAGTATTACATAAAAGAAATAAAAATCATGGAGAGTAAAGTGAATTTAAAAAATAGTCTCAAGCAAAGGCAACCTAAGGGCTAAAACAGGAAGGACAAACAAAGAAAAAGATGGAAAAGATCTAAAAAGAATTTCAAAACAAACTACCATCAACAACATGGACTTCATACATTTAAATTCTTTTTTTTTTTTTTTTTTTTGCTGAGGCAATTGGGGTCAAGTAACTTGCCCAAGGTCACACAGCTAGAAATTGTTAAGTGAGACCAGATGTGAACTCAGGTCCTCCTGACTTCAGGGTTAGTACTCTATCCACTGCACCAACTAACTGACCCTACATTTAAATTCTAAAATTAACTTCTTGGCTAGGAGAAATGTAAATGGCATTAAAGATAACAAAGATGAGTGAGTCACCAGGATTAGATCAAGGATAAATAGAGAAAGTACTTTCTGAAGCCAGCACAGTTCTGAGTATATTGAAAGAAGAATACGCACTCCACTCCCCACCGCCTGGAGGTGCACGTGCGCAGGTCCCACAGCGGCAGGAGACCCTTTGTGTGCGAGATGTGCGGAACGACCTTCGGGCACGCAGTGAGCCTGGAGCAGCATAAAGCAGTGCATTCACAGGAACGAAGCTTTGATTGTAAGATCTGTGGTAAAAGCTTCAAGAGATCCTCCACCCTCTCCACTCACCTGCTCATCCACTCAGACACCCGGCCCTACCCTTGTCAGTATTGTGGGAAGAGGTTCCATCAAAAATCGGACATGAAGAAACACACCTTTATCCACACAGCCTCCAGGTCGAAGGACCACTGATATTACAAATCCTCTAAATGCCTGATTCTGGGGGAAGCAAAAAGTTGCAACTGGCTCCATGCAGCAGCTCCTGAGCTTCCGGCCGGTGAACAAGGGGTCCAGAGAGACCCCCCCCCCCAAGAGCAACGATATTGTGTAAATAGCGCCCTGCATGGACTCAAGAAGTATCACAGCTTCCTGATTGCCAAGCTCGATAAGGACCACAGCGGTTGTGGATGAAAGCTATCAACCCCCCAAAGATGAAGGCAGCTTTGACATCTTGGTCTCCTGAGGCAATTGCCAAAAATGATATTATACCAAGACCAATGAATGAATTAATTTGAAGAAGGTCATATCAGAAAGTCAAAGTGATTTTTGCAGAAATTCTCAATATCTACAACTCTAAAAATATTCCAGAGCGGGCAATTTAGTGTGACATCAGTAAGCTGAGGCTCTCTTGCCCAATGTCACACAATAGAAGAGTCAGAATTTGAACCCAGCTCTCCTGATTCAATGGAGTGCTTCCTTGAATCACAAAAATGTTTTGTTTTCCTCAGTTTCCTCAACTGTAAAAATGGGTATAATAATAACACTTAACTCCCAAAGTTCTTGTGAGCAACAAATAAGGTAGTATTTATAAGGTGCTTAGTGCAGTGCCTGGCACAAAGTAGATGCTATATAATGACTATAATTATATCATCATCATCATCATCATCATTCCAAGGCACAGTCAGCTTAAAAAAATCTACCAAGACTTCATCACTAATAGCCTTTAAGGATTCAGTTAATCAGCTAGTCTTTATTGAGTACCTACTAAGTGTCAGGTACCCTCCCCCTTTCCCAGGTACTTAATTCTTTTAATCAGCTATTTGTAGTTTCCATGAAGTACTTGGAAGCTTTGATAAAGAAAATTTCTGTTGTTGAGTGTTGTCCAAGTCTCCGTTACCCCATTTGAGGTTTTCTTGGCAGAGATACTGGAGTAGTTTGCCATTTCCTTCTCCAGCAAATTTGACAAATAAGGAGACTGAGACAAACAGGGTTAAGGGACTCACCCAGGGTCACATAGCTAATGTTTGAGACTAAAAAACTCAGCTCCTCCTGACTCCAGGGTCATTGCTCCATTCACTACACTAACTGAACTAACTATATATTAACCTTTAGTTGGAGGTATCTGAAAGTTGGGGGAATCCTCACAACATTGTGAAATGCTTGACTCGTTCAATTTCTGATCACTCCTCCAAACCCAACCCAGATCCGAATCTGTTATTTTACAAACAGCCTCTAACGTTAAATACCACAGAGGCTGTTACCCCATTTTGTAGATAAGAAAAGCCGAGGGTCTGAGAAATTAAGTCAGAGATTGTTAAACTGGAGTCTGTAGATCCCCAAGAGCCCTCATACAGATTTCAGAGGATCCATGAATTTGGATGGGAAAAAATACATCTTCATTTTCACTAATCTCTAATTAAAATTGTGCAATTCTCCCCAGCCCTTCACCCTATCCTCAATTAGACAGAGCTTCCCGGAAGTCTTTCTTCGAATTTCTTCTGCATTTAGCACAGTACCTGGCACATGGTAGGTATTTAATAAATCCCTTTTCATCCATTCCTCTATAGAATTCTTTTCTTAAAGTTACAACTCTAGTTAGGTTAGATCTAGTGGTATTATTATTGCTGGCATTTAGATTGAGTCTTAAAGTCTACAAAATGCTTTACCCATAGTATCTTTTTTGATCCTCACAACTACCCTGTGAGGTTAGTGCTGTTATTGTTCCCATTTTACAGTTGAGGAAACTGAGGCTAAGAAAAGTGAAGTGACTTACCCGGAATGATACAGCTAATGAACATCTAAAGCAGAATTTAAACTCAGACTGGCTGAACAATGAATCCAACTCTTCATCCACTTTGCTATCCAGCTAATCATCATTTATGATATTGGCATTATTTTTTAAAGAAATTAATCATCTCCTTACCCTTAACAACCTGATGTCAGGGAATGACCTGATGCTATTAGGGGAGTGGGGAAGGAATAAGCATTTATTAGGCATCAATTATGTGCTAGACATCATGTTAAGATATAATCTCATTTAATCTTCACAACAGCCCTAGGAAGTAGGTGCTTTCATTATCTCCATTTCATAGTTTAACAAAGTAGGACAAATAGAGATTAAGTCACTTGCCCAGGTTCACACATCTAGTAAGTGTCTAAAGCCAGATTTTTTTTTTTACTTAATAGAATTTTTTTACCCCAATCACATGTAAAAATAGTTTTCAACATTCCTTTTCGTAAGATTTTGAGTTTAAAATTTTTCTCCCTCCCTCCCTTCCCTTCCCCCTCTCCAAGACAGCAAGCAATCTGATATAGGTTAAAAATGTGCAATCATCTTAAACATATTTCCACATTAGTCATGTTGTGAAAGAAGTCTCAGAACAAAAGGGGAAAACCCTGAAAAAGAAAAAAATGAAAACAGTTTGTTTCAACCTGCATTCAGATTCCATAATTCTTTATCTGACTGGATGGCTTTTTCCATCATGAGCCCTTTGTGCTTGTTTTACATCACTGTATTCCTGAGAAGAGCTAAGTTTATCATAGTGGATCAGCACACAACTTTGCTGTTGCTGTGTACAATGTTCTCTTGGTTCTGCTCACTTCACTAAAGATCAGTTCATGTAAGTCTTTCCAGGTTTTCCTGAAATCATCCTGCTCATCATTTCTTATTGCACAATAGTATTCCATGACAATCATCCGCCACAACCTGTTCAGCCATTCCCCAGTTGATGGTCATCTCAATTTCCAATTCTTGCCACCCCAAAATGAGCTGCTATAAATATTTTTGGTCATGTGAATCCTTCCCTCCCCCATTTTAAAAATACACTATTGGAATATAGACCTAGTAGTAGCATTCCTAGATCAAAGAGTATGCACAATTTTATAGTCTTTTGGGTATTCCAAATTGTTCTCCAGAACGGTTGGATCAATTTACAACTCCACCAACAATGCATTAGTGTTCCAATTTTCCCACATCTTTTCCAACATTTATCATTTTCCTTTTATATCATATTAGTCAATTAGGTGTGAGGAATTAAGGTCAGATTCTAATTCAAGTTCTCTTGATGCTAGCCCCAGTTCTATCCATTGTGTTAACAAGGCACCCTTACTTTAAATAATTCTACATTACAGGGAGCAAGGAACCCTTTCAGTGTCCCCCTGCCAAGTTCTTCTGTGTTTGTAAAGAACAGTTAGGCAAGACCCCATGGTCTTTGAAAATTGTGCTAGAGTTGGTGGCAGGGCCATGAGATTTAAATCTCACCTCTGACATTGAAGGATCTTAGGCACATCATTTCATCTTTCTATGCAGCAACTTCCTCATCTTCAGAATAGGATAAAAGATTAGTCTAACTGCTTCAATTTACCCACAAGAGACAGAAACCCTCAGAAGTCGGGACTTGCCCCAAACCATAAATCCTATGTATGATAGTACCTGTATATGATAAGGGACCAATAGAAAGAGTGGGGCAAATCTCCTTATACTGAGCCTGGCCTGGGCAACTTTCCAGCCTAACAAGGCTGCTGCTGGGTTTGTGGGAGAGATAGAAATGCTCTTCTTCCTGTTAAAGGCTTTTGTCTCTTCTCCCAGCAAGATTCCTCTTCCCTATTACATCTGCAAGCTGTGGCTCCTTTCCTGTCATACATCTGGACCTTTGAGCCTGTAATGAGATGTTTAAAATCCTTTTCTGCTTTAATAATCTTATAATTTTTGTTTTTAATTTTGGTTGGTCATTAGTAAAGTGTAAGCTCCTGGGGGACAGAGGTTGCCTTTTGCCTTTTTTTTTGTATCCCTAGTCCTTATTAGCACATTGCCTGACATATAGTAGGTACTTAAGAAATATTGATTGATTGATCAAAATAGAAAACTTCAACCTTTTAAGAATGTTTATTTTTCAATATATTTTCTTTTTCAAATACATGTAAAGATAGTTTTCAACATTTGTTTTTGTAAAAATTCGTGTTGTAAATTTTTCTCCTTTCTTTCCTTACCTCTCTCTCCCTCTGCAAGACAACAAGCAATCTGATAATAGGTTAAAATGTGCAATCCTTTTAAACATATTTTCATATTTGTCATGTTGTGCAAGAAAAATCAGACCAAAAGGGGGAAAAACATGAGGAAGAAAACAAACAAACAAACAAACAAAAAGGTGAAAATACTATTCATTGATCTACTTTGTCCCCAATTCTCTCTCTGTATTCTTATGACATTTTCCATCTTAAGTCTATTGTAATTGTCTTTAATCACTGTATTGCTTAGAAGAACCAAGTTCATCACAGTTGATCACCATTAACAAGTAATCTTGTTGTTACTGTGTACAATGTTCTTCTGGTTCTGCTCACGTCACTCATTAGGTCTTTCATTCCTGTAAGTCTTTCCAGGCTTTTCTGAAATCAGTCTGTTCAGCATTTCTTTCTTTCTCTCTCTTTTTTTAAAATTAAAGCTTTTTATTTTTAAAACAAAAAACAAAAAACAACAACAAAAAAAGAAGAATACACAAGGTAAGGAACTTAAAAGACCTGGAAATATATCATACCATATTACTTTTAAGAAAATGTAACTGAAAGAAAATAAATAAATAAGCCATAAAATAAAACCATATATCTTCTTTCCATTTACATTTTATGTGAATAATAAACACATTTATTTAAAGAATCCTTGATATTAGTATTAGTAAACCAAGTTATGTTTTTATTCATACTTTCATAATTTATCACATAATCATTATCATATAATTGATGAATAAATTTAATAAATAAATACAATGTGTTGTGGGGGCAAAACTTTGAGAGATATTTGCTTGGGTAGAGCAAAAGATTTTCTTAAAGGCTAACTTTTAATAAGATATCTCCAATTATGTTACATGTGAAGTATTTCTATTATTTTACTTAATAATGCTATTCTATTTTTTAACTTAACTTTAAAGTTTAGTATCTTTTCTTAACTGTGCTCATCTTTACTAATTTCTGACATCCTTGCATTAGAGTATATGCAACTAGAAAAGTATGCTGTAAGATAATTCTACCATATAATATTATTCAAGTGAATGGACAAACAGATGCTCTCTCCATCTTGCAGATCTATAGAGGTATTACAGATTCTCTCTTTGAACATTACCTAAAGTCTGTTTCTGCTTCTGTCCTAGGTTATATATCCTTGTTACCAATCCCGCTACTGTTGGCTCTTCACAAAACCAAAGAGGAACAACAACAAAAGAAACTCTACTCTCCCTATTCTGATTTCTGATCATCTGACTTTGAACAGTTTCACTATAAGCACCTGTAAACTAATAGAGCACTGTAGATTCTGCTCATATTCTCCCTTTTAGCCAGTATCTATCATTAAAATTGAAATGGATTTTAAAATAATTCCTTATAATAAAACATGACACCAGGCCTACTAATTAAGGCCTTCTTTATTTCTTCATTTTATCAAGTAATCAGGTAGTCGAAAAAATCTGATTAGTTAACAGCTTAACTAAATTTACCACTGGTTTGGAGTGTGATCTTAACCTAATTAGCCAATTCAAACATGTTTTTTTGACTAACTTGAACATATTAATATAATCTGGGGCAGGGGGTAACATAGCTCATTAGGATGAATTTAGGAAATTAATTCAGAGGTTCTGGTTTCAAATCCATGCCTTTTAATATCTCCATGTATGGAGCTTTGATAAGATACTATGCTTGTCTATAACCCAAATATTGCACCTATAAAATAAAAGGTTTAAACTAGATTTTCCAAATCTTCTCATCTCTAAATCTATAATCCAAATCATTATGAATCTGAGTTCAGAATGAACAAAATAATTCACCATCAAATATTAATAGTCAAATAATTTTTCAGATGTGTTTCTCTCTATTTAAACAATTTAGCATTGTTCATGCTACTATCTCTTATATAATCTATAAACTCTATGTACTAAATAAGCTGGATTCCTTGGTGTTGTTTATGCATGAATATCTTTTTCCCACCTCTATGCCTTTGCACAGACTACCCTCATGGCTACATATTCTTTTTTCTCACTTGGAATAATTAGTTCCCATAAAAGTTTAATTCAACTGCTCTTTCTTATAGTACATCTTTCCTAATTGATCTGAGTTATTAATTCTGCTCCCCAAATTATCTCACAAAATACCTTGCATTTGTTTATTTGTATATGTGTAGATTATTACCAGTAAAGTATAAGCTCCCTGAAGATGGAGATTGTTAATTTTTTTGCCTTTGTAGCTCCATAACCTAAAACAATGCCTGGTACACAATAAACTATTAATAAATGCTTAGTAATTTCAATTCAATTAGAATATAAAACTTTGTATATAAGGAGTCTTCATAGAGAAGAAAAAAATCTCTGGTTATTATATGACATCTATCTCTCAAAAATGTGATTTGCTTTAGCAGCCCAATGTATCACATGTCCTGAGATTTAATTAATATAATATTGTAATACAACTATCAAAGAGAAAGTCTGGTTCCTGGGCTCTGCCAACTCTTTAATGACTAAATGGGGACCATTTAGGTCACCAAAATAGATTGTTTACCTGTGTGTATAGTAATAAACAGTAGAGCAATCTGTTCTAGCAGCCTAAAAATCAAAGGAATTATTTTGCAGAATGCTGGATGACATAACTTTTTGATTATCTTAAGAAGATAATAAACAAAAATTCATCCAGAGGGAGATTCTATCTTGGTTTTCAATTAGCTTAATCAAACAGAGGAAACACGATTACTTATGATGGTTTTCAAAACTTCAATCATCATCTGTCAAACTTTATGGCTGGGATAAGTAAATATGGCATAAAACCATGCATTTCATTCTGTCTCCAACTAGTGGGAAGCAGAAACATTCTGTAAGGGAATCCAATGTTGAAGTTGTCTGTCTCTTAAGTGCAATTCATTAATCAATCTCTAAAGAGATTCTTTGGCCTGATTTTTAGAGATGGATGACAAATGCTCAACAATAAAAAACAAAATGTGGAAAGAGGAGACAGTTATGATCACATTTCCTAGAAACTAGAGACATATCAAATGTGCATTTCACCTGCTTTGCTTTACTACTTCTAGCATCTTTCCAGGACTCTCAATGAAGATATTCTACACTGATTGGCTATGTATCCCCAAAGAACATTCTTCACTCTAAAGCAATAAATACACAGTTTTTAGAGATAGAATTTCTTGCAGCATAAAAATTCATAAATATCAGATATGATTTTGTTTTTCTCCTTACCCATTCACAACATTGAGCCAACAGCTTTTATCAGTAAGTTGATATATTTTTGGGAAAGAAAGAAAAATGCCTTACCTATACATATATAACTTTAGGAACTCTCTGAAACTCTGGCCTCATCCTTTCACTCCTACACTATTTCTGAAACCAACAAACTAAATATGTGTTAAACATTTCTCCAGAGTTTTTATCCTCTGATCATTAACAATTTCTATAAATGGAAGGAAACTAGCAATACTTTTGCCACCATTGCTTTAACATCAATATATCTAAAACTGAGTTTATTACCTTTCCCCCAACCCATTTCTCCATTTTTTCCCATTTCTGTTACCCATATTATCATATTCCCAGTCAATCTGGTCACATTTAATAGCTCCCCCTTTCTCATCTCCTATAGTCACAAAGTTTTGTCATTTTTTCTTTGGAATTTCTGTCAAATTAATTCTTTTCAAGTCCATTGACACCACATTGGTTTATGCCTTTTTCAATTAAACTCATCAAGAATCTATGAAGTGCCTACTCTATGTCAGTCACTTTGAAATATGCCAATAATACAAAGAAAAAGAAAAATTAGTCCTCAAGAAACATATCTTCTGTTGCAAAAAATAATATTTATACAAAATAAAATAAATCAATAAAAACTAATGAATATGTATAACTATAAATTCAACCCAATGTTCTTAAAATATATACCAAAAAATTCAGAGTAATCAAATAGTAAACACTGACAACTGGAGGAATAAGAAAAGGCTTCTAAAAGAAGAAAACATTTCTAGGGGCAGAATTGAGAAGGAAGAACACTGTAGAAATGAGGGATAGCCTATTCAAAGGCTAAAGAGATGAAATATAGAATCTCATGTACAGAGAATAACAGTTATCTGGCTTTGCTTATTATCATTTATCTGAGTTATTGAGATTGTTTCATATCTCATCTTCTTACCTCCACTCTCTCAATTTCCCAAACTAGTCTGCTGTATGCTACAATTAAATTTATTCTAAACTTAATATATTAGAGGTCCATGATTTCACTGATATGAGCCTTCCATTCATGGGTAAAGCATGAAATAGTACCATTATGACTTGGTATGTGGTGTGGGAGAGTTAGTGTAGATCCAAAAATTGCTAGCTTTGACCAATCTGGTAATCATGGCCTTTATAAAATCATAGTTCCAAAAAGCACTTACTGAGTTCTAATAATGTGGCAGAAATTATGTTCTCGATAGAAATAAAGGCAAAAACAATCTCCTGATATCAAGGAACTCATGCTTTGAGAGGGAATATATCATATAGTATAAATATAGTTATATATTCAAAATAGTATCTATTTAAAGGGGCTTTTTGAATGACTGATTACCAGCTGAGAAGCAGTTTCTCCAAGGCTAAATATATACATATACATACATACATACATGCTTACACACATATGTGTATGTGTGGATGTGTAAAATAGAAGACAATCTTAGAAGGAAGGCGGCATTAATACTAGAGTAGGAGAAAGGTAGGAGAAGCCTCATGCAAAAGGTAGGATTTGAATTCAAGCTTGAGGGAGGCCAGGGAAGCCAAGAATCAGAAGTTAAGGAAGGAGAACATTTCAGGTATGAGGGTCAGCTAGCACAAAGTCAGGAAGTAGAGATTTACAAAGAATAGCAAGAAAATAAGTGTCCCTACAGAGTAGAATTGCACAGTTGAAGTAAAGCATGAGACTCAAAAAGGTATGTTTTTAAAAGTATAAGAATATCAAATAGCTGTTTTATATCCAATACTCGACGTAATAGGGAGCTAGTGGAGTTTACTGAGTAGGAAAATGTAACATGCTCAAAACTGTACTTTAGGAAAAACACCTAGTTAGCTGTGTGGAGAATGCATTGAATAGTATAGACAGATCAACTAGGGCTTTGTACTATAGGGTTCATTGTATACAGAGAAGATAGCATAGCTGTTCTAAGGCTATTGTCAAGGTTGAAATATCAAGATTCAACAATGAGGTAAGTATGAGGGAACAGTCAAGAATGACAATTATAGGTCAGAAGTTTAAGTGAATGAGAAAAATTGGAATCCTCAAAAGTTTTAGGAAAGTTTGGGGAAAAGTTTGGTGGAAAGATTAGGAATTCTCATTTGTACATGTTGATTTAGGGGAGCTTAAAGGATATCTCATTTAAAATATATAAAAGGCAGTTGGAGATGCTGGAGATTCTGGTGCTCAAGAGAGAAATATAGAGAAGTCAGAACACATGAAGGATGAGAAAAAGACATAAGGATGGCACAATTAATTATTGGTAACTTTGAAGAGAGGAATATTAGTTTAATTTAGTAATTATGCTGAGAACAATTCATAAAGAGTTGAGAAGAGAATGAGAAAGAAAGGTAGTATAGGCACTTATCACAGACAATCTTCATAAGGGGTTTAGCAATAAAAGAAAGGAGAAGATGTTATTTGCAGAGACAAATAGATCAACTGTAAGTTTTATAATATATGTTTTCAATTAAACATAAGATAATTATAGCATTCATTTTTTTAAAAAATTTGAGTTCCAAATTCTCTCTTTTCCATCTCAACTTCTTAAAAGGTAAGTAATTTGATAAATATTACAATGCAAAAACATATTTATATATTAACCATGTTCCAGAAGAAAACACAGCCCACAGAGAGTTAGAGATAGGGAAAGACAGAAAAAGACTGAGAAAGAAAGGCAGAAAGTTTTTTTTGTTAGTTTTCTTGTTGTTATTAAGTATGCTTTAATTTGCATTCAGAATTTATAAGTCTTTCTCTGGATGTGGATATCATTTTTTAACATCAGTCCTTCAAAAAATTTTTTGGATCATTGTATTGCTGAGAAATGATGATTCACAGTTAATCATCCTATCCTATTGTTGTTACTGTTCATAGTGTTTTATCAGTTTTGGTTGAGAAGTTTTTGAGATTTGAGGAAATATGGATCAATTTGTAGGCAGCAAGGTAACAAACAGCAGACAGAGAGATATTAAAGATTAGTGGAATAATAAATGTTGAGTTGCTTTCCTTGGCAAGGAGAAGATTCACCCATTTATATGAGATAAGGATGGAAGAAGATAGCAAAGGAAGTCATCCCTCCTTTTCCTTGTAATAGATTTTTGTCACAGTCTTTTCTCTTGGTTCTTTTCATATTTGTCTCACTGAAACTAAAGAATCTTTAATATGCCCTTTATTCAGGTAATAATTTATTATGTGTTGGCACCTTCCAGGGCTCTATCCTTTGCTATATTCTCTTCTGTCTCTATCCTATCTTACTTAATGTTCTCATTAGTATTTTTCCATTATTTCAAATATTACCTTTTCAGATGATTCATAGTTCTATTTATCCAGTCCTAATTTTTTTCCTGATTTTCAATTTAAAATCTCTAGCTTCTTTTTGGACATGTTGAATTGGTAATCATTTATGCATCTCAAGTTGAACATTTTTACAAAATAAGAACTGATGGTACTATTTTTGGAAAAGTTATTTTCCTTCAAACTTTCTTTTCCACACCTTTCTTAATTTTTTTCTGCATACAACCTTCTATTTTTCTAAGCTTACAATCTAACTTTCTTGAGTGATCTCAATTTATTTTTATTGTTGACCTCATTTATCCAATCTCTTGTCAATCATCTGTCTCCAACAATTTGATAAATACCAATGGCTCCCTAATATCCAGAAAATCAAATATAAATTATTTTATTTTACATTTAAATCCTCATAATCTGGCTTTTTCCTTACCTTTCCGGGATTATTGTATTATATTATCCTTCACTGTTGTGGTCCTTACTGTTCCTTTCACAAGACATTCCATTTTCCAACTCAGAAAATTTTTGCTGATTCTCTCATGCCTGCAATTCTACTCCTTTTCATATCTGCTTCTTAATTTCTCTGGATTCCTTCAAATTTTATCTAAAATTCAATAGGAAGGGGCAGCTAGGTGGCACAATGGATAGAGCACTAGCCCTGAAATCAGGAGTGCCTGAGTTCAAATCTAGTCTCAGAAACTTAACACTTCCTAACTGTGTGATCCTGGGCAAGTCACTTAACCTCAATTGCCTCAACAACAAAAATAAATAAATACAATTCAATAGGAAGCCTTTCCTGATTTTTCTTTATCCCTCTGATATTATCTCAAAATTGTTCTGTATATAGCTTTTTTTGATCCACTGTGTTTTTTTTTCATATTTCCCTCTTTAGAGCATGAGCTGCTTGAAAGTACAGATTATTTTTGCCTTTCTTTGTATCCTCAGTACTTAGTACAGTGCCTGATATATGGTGGACACTGTCATTTATTGACTTGAGTCAAAGTTACTAATACAGGTTGAAATGTCTATTTATTTTCATTGCATTTATAGTCAGACCTCTTCTGGGTGTATGTAAATAAGGGTATAAAAATCATCATTTTTAAAGAGGCATTTATTCTCAGTCAATAAAGATTGACTAAGTACCTCCTCTGTGTCTGTTACTAAGACAAACTTCTAGGGATTCTAAAACAAGAATTTAAAGTGAGCCCAAAGATCTTGCCTTTCATATCAATTGTTCTTATTCATTTATTTTGGAAAAATCAAATCTAAGTGAAAAGATTTTTAATGAATATATATGTATATATATATATACACATATGCACATATATGCACATATATATGTAGTAGTTAAGTAATACAATGAAGAGAGCACACAGCCCGAATCAGGAAGACCTAAGTTTAAATCCTACTTTCCTTATTAGCTATATGACACTGACCAAGTAACTTAAATGCTACGTACCTTAATTCATTTATTTGTACAATGATAATAATAATAGCACTCTTCTCCCAAAATGGTTGTAAGGATCTAAATATTTAAAATATGTAAGATATTTTGTGCAACTTACAGTATTACATAAATGCTAGCTATTATAAGTACTACTAACAATCAATGTAAAATGGAGCCTTTAATAATGGTTAATTTTGGAAGGAATGTGGGAAAACTGGGACACTGATACATTGTTGGTGGAACTGTGAACGGATCCAACCATTCTGGAGAGCAATTTGAAACTATGCTCAAAAAGTTATCAAACTCTGCATACCCTTTGACCCAACAATGTTTCTATTGTGCCTATATCCCAAAGAAATCTTACAAGAAAGAAAGAGATCCACATGTGCAAGAATGTTTGTGGCAGCCCTTTTTGTAGCGGCTAGAAACTGGAAACTGAATGGATGCTGATCAACTGGAGAATGGCTGAGTAAATTATGGTAAATGAATGTCATGGAATATTATTGTTCTGTAAGAAATAACCAGCAGGAATATTTCAGAGAACCCTGGAGAGACTTGCATGAACTGATGCTAAGTGAAATGAGCAGAACCAGGAGATCATTATACATGGCAACAAGACTATACGATGATCAATTCTAATGGACATGGTTCTCTTCAACAGTTATGAGATGTTTCTAAACAGTTCCAATTGTTCAATGATGAAGAAAGCTATCTACATCCAGGGACAGGCCTATAGGATCTGGGGGTGGACTGAAATATAGCATTTTCACATTCTATGTTGATGTTTTCTTGCATTATATTTTCTTTCTCAGATTTTTTTTTCTTATAAATCTGATTTTTCTTGTACAGCAAGATAACTGTATAAATATGTATACACAAATTTGATTTGTCAAGTATTTTAACATAATTAACATGTATTAGACTTCCTGCCATCTAGAGGAGGGGTTGGGGGAAAGGAGGGAAAAATTTGTAACAGAAAGTTTTGCAAGGGTCAATGATGAAAAATTACCCATGCATATATTATCCAAACAAAAAGCTTTAATAAAAAAAGAGAACAAGTATAATAATACTAAAAAATGAGATTAGCATATGATTTCTGTTACTTTGGTTATTAATATAGTCGATTATTTTGATTGTTTTCCTGATGTTGAACCAGTCCTACATTTCTGGGACAAATCCCACTTTGTTAAAGTATATTATCTTCTTGAGAAGTTGTTGTAATCTCTATACTAATACTCTATTTAAAAATTTTAACAAATATTCATTAAGGAGATTGATCTGTAATTTTCTTTCCCTTCTTTGAATCTTCCTAGTTTAAGTATAAGAACCATATTTGTATCTTAGAAGGAAATTGACAGAAATCCTTCTTTACCTATTTTTCCAAGTAGTTTACATAGTTTTGGAATTGTTCTTTAAAAGTTTGGTAGAATTCATTTGTAAATCCATTTGGCCCTGGAGATTTTTTCTTTTTCTTTTTTTTTTTTATTAAAGCTTTTTATTTGTATAACATATGTATGGGTAGTTCCCCAGCATTGATCTTTACAAAGCTCTACATTACAACTTTTACCCCAAGTCCCCTTCCCTCCCCTAGATGGCAGGAAGTCCACTACATGTTAATAATGTAATAATAGTTGACAAGTTGTGTAAGAAAAATCCTAGCTAGAAGAAAAAAAAAAAAGAAAACCAGAGAAAGGCAACACAATGCAAGCAAACATCAATAGAGATCATGAAAATGTTACATTGTGGTCCACATTTCATATCCCTCTCTCTGGGTGTATATGGTTTTCTTCAGTGAACAGTTGGAACTGGTTTGAGACATTTCTTTGTTGTAGAGAGCCATGGACCTCAAAATTGATCGTCATATAGTATTGTTATTGCCGTGTATGATGATCTCCTGGTTCTGCTCATTTCACTCAGCATCAGTTCATGCAAGTCTCTCCAGGCCTCTCTGAAATCGTCCTGCTGGTCATTTCTTACAGAGCAATAATATTCCATAACATTCATATACCATAATTT
>JAJPUD010019626.1:0-26214 GCA_023553655.1 Myrmecobius fasciatus | reverse complement strand
AGGAAGGAAGGAAGGAAGGAAGGAAGGAAGGAAGGAAGGAAGGAAGGAAGGAAGGAAGGAAGGAAGGAAGGAAGGAAGGAAGGAAGAAGGGAGCAGAGGAAAAGAAAGAGGGGAGGGAAGGGGGAAGGGAAAGGAGAAGGAGGAAAATAGGAAACAATAAAAAAAGAAAAGAGGGAAAGAGGGAGGGGAGAGAGAAAAGGGAAGGAAAAGAAAGGAGGAGGGGGATAGGACATTATTAAGAAGGGAAAGAAGAAAGGGGAAAAGAAGGGAGGAAGGTCATAATGAATGGAAAAGAAAGAAGGCAAGAAAATAAACAAGTGGAGGAAAAGAAATAAGGGAGGAGGAGAAGGGAAGGAAAAGAGGAAGGGAAGGAAGGAACAGAAGAAAGGAGGAAAAAGGAAGAGGAAAGGAAAGAGAAAATAACCAAGAATGGAAGCACTGTTCAGTAGCTAAAGACTAATGACGTAAAACAAAGATCTCTTTTTTTCTACCATAACCTCAATAGTAGTCCTTATGGGATTGGAGGAGAAACTCCAGCTCTCTCTCTAGAAACAAGAGGAGAAAGGAAAGAAGAAACAATTTATTGTTTCCAGGCTCCAGCACCAGGGGCACACTCACCTTGAAGAGGCGAAGGATGTTGGCCACCATGATGGAGACTGAACTGCCAGATGCCCCAATGACACCCACCACACGCTCTGGCTTGGTGATGATGGGTGGACCTCCATTGACACAGCGCACTTCAGTGCCATCCTTTTCAATCAGTGCCTGCACAAAAGTCAGTGACTGCTCTAGAGCATGGGTATCCCTGGAGCATGTGTCCAGGATGCGGGCACCCAGTGTGATGTTGGGCAGCAGGTCAGGATCATTATTGATCCGGTCAAGTGCAAACAGCATGGCCTCCAACCGGTGGATGCCTTTCTCTTTCTTAAGCTCCCCACAGGCTTTACCCTCGGAACCCCTTCCGTGAACTGGGAATAGGCCCCCCAGAGTGATGTCCCCGTCGATCCGGATAGAGTTCATGTGGGGGTGACTCTGGCCTCTGGGTTTGCCCAGGGAAGGGGCTACCCAAAAAAAGCATAGGCTGAGAAACAGCAAAAGAGGCAGCCACTGTAGGCACCAGCAGCCTCGGCTCTTCCTAGTCATCGCCAAAGGACAGAAAGGGAAATAAAGTCCTAGAGACCCATGAACCGCAAACAGAAACTCTTGGTCTTAGCGAGGTCCTGTAGCCTGGGCTTCCGTTGCAGGTTCCCCCAAAGTTCTCACTGGGATCAGGTTAGGAGCAAAGCTTTGGGGAGTTCCCATGAGATCCAAGTTGCCAGACCATGATGTCTTGTTCTTTTGGACACTAGTAATGCTGTCCCAGGGGATGAAACTCAGTGACTCCAGGGGATTCCACAATCCATGCCAGGAAGTTGCCAGGAACCAAAGGGAAATCAGACAGCAGGTGGTCTATGTTTCATAGGATTCACAAGTCCTGATGGATGGTCCTTCAATTGCTTACTGTGGAGAGAGACATGAAGGCTGTTGGCTTTTCATAATATGGTGTTAAGAAGAAAATTATTCTGTTCTTCCAACCTTAGAAAGTAGAGCTAATGAGAAAGAAGGGGGGAGGGGGGAGAGAGACAGAAGGGGGGAGAGAGAGAGACGGGGACAGAGACAGAGAGACAGAGAGAGAATGAATGTGAAACAAAAGCCCAAAGAGGACATTAATTATTCTGATCTCGGCCAGAGAGATGGAGATGCCAGAGGTTATCGCCAAAGGCTTTGCAAATCTCCCGAATTTGATTTCCTTCCAGCTACCCTACTCCAGAGACAGTATGAAATAGAAACCCAGCCCTTTGGAAGACAACTGAAGCTCTCCTTTCCCCATCTACACCCCAAAGCATCCATAAGGGAGATGCCTATGTCCCCCAGGGCCAAGCATGCGGTGGCCAGAAACAGCTGTGGAATGCATATCACTCTAAGCAACACACAAATACACATGCAGCTTCCCTTGCTTCAGGGCCCTTCACAGATGCTTGCTCACAATAAATCAGGGTGTGGGAGACACCAATCCCTCCATGGTAATCCCCTGGAGAAACCAGAGCTCCTCACTCCATTGCCCAGGGGCTACTTTATCCCTCTCTCCTGTCAATCAACAAATGTTTCCTAAGTACCTACTAGGTGCCAATCACTCCTTACTAGGAATTAGGTACTAGGGAATGGGGAGATGGGAGTAGAGAGGGTCAGAAGTGACTAGAGGTTAAGACACAAAGACATAATGTCTATGTAAATGCTTCAGTCGTTCATTCATAGTGAAAGAAGCACGGGCTCTGGAAACTGTACTGGGATATAAATAAATCCCAGCTTAGCTATTGACTGTACCTATGTGGACCATAAGCAAGTCAACATCTCTCTGGGTCACACTTCTTCCTCTATTAAAAGAAGAGATTGGCCTAGATGATGTCCAAGGTCTCTTCTAGTTCTATATCTTATAATTGTAAAAATTAGGCCCAATCCCTGACTCCAAGAAGTTTACAGCTTTGTTGATGAGATGAGATTTATATTCAAATAAGACAATTAAATAGCAGTAAAAGGCAGCATATAATTAAGGGCTAAAATGTGTAGTTAAGATCATTAGCACTTCAGGATTCAATAATAACACCTCTCATTTAAAGAGTAGTGCTACAATCTCATTGATCCTCAACCCTTTGAGGTCTGAAATGAAAGTATTAAGAATATCCATTTTATAGAGGGGAAAGCCGAGACTTAAGGAGGTAAATAAATTGACTTCTGACTCTCAGCATAAGGCTCTATCTGCTCTCCTGAGGTATGTCCAAATCACACCGGGGCAGCTCATGGATTAAAAAAAAAAAAAAGAAAAAGAAAAAGAAAAGAGTTGGGACCATCCACTCTCCCTGGAATTTTTTCCCAAGAGATAGGAAAGTTTCCCCTCTTCTTCCCTTCTCCACTCCAACCCTAGGGTTGCCCAAAATCCCCAGGTGAGATGACTAGGTGAATCTTGCCTCACTTAAGGGAAGAAACCATGGCTGCCTACTCTCTTTGGTCTTTCTGTCCTAGATTAGGGCTCAAGTTGCCACTCCCACTGTTGTCTATTATTATTATCAATGTCATTATTATTCTTATTGGCATTCAATATTTATCCAGGAGGGCAGAGAAGAGAATGTCAGCTCTTCCTTTATTCTTACTCCTCTGAAGTTAGTTTTCCCCTGGAATTTTTCCTGCCATCTACCACTATTACCATTTTCAATTCTCTTTTCTCCATCAGCAAGAATGAAAGGATCTAGGAGGCCAATTATGGGTCTAGTTGGAGAATAAGATGCTTGGATCATCTCTTCATCCAATAGCTGCCCAAAATGAATCTGAAGGGAATACCCTTGTCTCTGTTTCCTTCAGTTTCCCAAGAGAAGAAGTTAGAATTGGCTTCTAAAGCCTTCAGAGAAAGTCATAGTTTCCCCCACTGGATAAAAGGATCTGTCTGAGAGTAACCGGCTACCCAGGAAGTAAATCTTTCAATCTAAACTGCAGGCCCTTCTGGATCTTAAGATCTTAGAACTCACCTCTCTCCTGTCTTATATTGAGAGAAGAATGAGACTCAGCACCTGTAGTATTTTCAGGTTAGAGACTGTAGCAATATCAATACCTGGCATTTATATACTCCATCAACCACATTCATTTGCCTCATTCGATCTTTCATTGCATCTCAATAAGCGATTTGTATTCCCATTTTACAGATAAGCAAACTGTGACACAACAAGGTAAAGTCACTTGCCCAAAATCATCCAATTTGTTGGGACTAGAACCTTCCTCAATACATTTAACCTCCTACAATCAATGAGCATCTATTAATTGATGATTCTGGGCCAGGCACTGAGCACTGGAATATAGAATCAACACAGAATTTGCCCTCAAGGAGCTTACACTCATTTAAGGAGATAAACAAGTTCACAGATAAACAAATAAATAAAGGTATATGCAGACATTTACCAGCTCTTCCACATACTAATTATGGGATCTTGGGTAAATGATTTGATATCTTAGGACCTCAGTTTTCTGATATATAAGATGAAGAAGTTGGACTCTACTACCTCTAATATCTCTATCCTATCTATCTCAAAATCTATGATTTTGACCACAACATAACATTTTCATGCTCTCTATTGATGTTTGCTTGCACTGTGTTTCTTCCTCTGATTTTTTTTTCTTCTAGATACGATTTTTCTTGCACAACAATGATAAGTGTGGAAATATGTATACATATATTCAATTTGTCAAGTATTTTAACATAATTAACATGTAGTGGATATCCTGCCATCTAGGGGAGAGGTGGGTAGTGGGGGGGGGATTTGTAACAGAAAGCTTTGTAAGGATCAATGTTGAAGAATTACCCATACATATGTTTTGCAAATAAAAAGTTTTGATAAAAGGAAAAAAATCTATGATTTTAATGAGATTTAATGAGAATATATATAAAATTTGCAAATTTTAAAACATTGTCAGTGTCAGTTCTTGTTACAAGAATACAAATTGTTGTTTGTCCTTTGTTTTCAAAGAGTACCATCATCAGGGAGGTGATGCCATGACATGTAAGTAAATTGGAATAAAGACTATGCAAGGTCACCACCCTCACTTTATCTTCCAAAGTCATCTGGGGTTAGTGGCCAGCTATTGATCAAAATGACTGGAGAAATAGCAAGGAAACCGGTCCTCCTTTCAAAGGAGTTATAGTTTGTAGTGCTTAGTTTATACTTGAATCTCTCCACCACCACCCAACTTTTGCTTCCCCCTGCAGGTCTTACTAGTTCAATCATCTTTCATTTCTCTCTAGAACAGGGAGAGGAGAAGGATCTGGTGTGGGGATGACTTGTTGATTGACCTCATTAGAGCTAGTAAACTCTGGTTTTGTTTACTTTTATTTCTATGGAGTTTACAATCCATCCCATGACTTTTTTTTAATATTTTGCCTTTGTAAATAAATTTGTAAAAAAAATAAATGAATGAATGAATGAATGAATGAATGAATGAATGAATGAATGAATAACAGCTCCAAGGCAAAATATATCACTCAACACATTTACCTGATGTGTGATCTTGGGCAAGTCAATTAATCTCTCTGGGCCTCAGTCTCTTCATTTGCAAAATGTGGGTAGTTGTATGAAGTGGCCTATAAAGATCTCTCCCAGATGAAAATCTATGATTTAAGGATTACAGTGAAAACCTAGGTTGGATCTAGGTTGATCTGGTTTGCCACTTACTAGCTATATAACTGACTTCAGGCAAATTACTTTATCCTTTTTGGGGGGACTTGTTTTGTTCATCTATAATGCTTCAATTATTCTAAAGATCTGTGATTTACTGGCAAGGCTTTTTGTAGACAATATGATGGTTTATTTTAAGAACCCTAGGGAGTCAACTAAAAAACTAACTGAAATAATTAACAACCAGCAAAGTTACAGGATATAAAATAAGCCCACACAAATCACCTGCATTTTCTATGTATTATCAACAAAATCCAACAAGAAGAGATAAAAATAAAAACATTTACTTAAAATAACTACATTACTGGCCTGTCATGACTTATATAAGAACTATATTAATACAATGACAAGACACTCATGGCACAAATAAATACAGACCTAAATAATCAGAGAAATAGTAATAGTTCATGGATAGGCTGGGCCAATATAACAAAAATACCAATATTACCTAAGTTTATTCAATGCCAAACCAATCAAACTGCCAAAGGTTTCACAGAGCTAGGGAAAAAATAATAACAAAATTATTCTGGATTTTACTAATGTGAGCATTCCCTCCAATGACACAAATCCCAAACCATCCATTTATGCCTGAATAGATTGTCGTCATGAACTGCTGTGATCAAAAAAAAAAAATTTAATCTGTAGCTTGTGTTTGGTGATAGATATCTCTGAACTCTAGTCTGTCTATCTATGTAATCAAAGTTTTCCCGGCTTCTAAGATCCCTCTGAGCTTCCACTCATGGCATAACCTTCAAGAATTCAGGGTCAAAATGAGTTCCTTGCAAGGTCGTTTTATGATCCCCCCCCCCAGATTTATAGTTTCCTTAATACAAAACAGCAATTCTCAAATTTTTTGGTATCAGAATCCCTTCACACTCTTAAAAATTATTTTAAATTGTGAAACAGCAAGATGATAACGGTATATAGAGCACTGGGCCTGAAGTCAGAAAAATATGAGTTCAGATCTGGACTTAGACACAATCTAGCTGTCTGACCTGCCTCAGTTTCTTCAACTGTAAAGTTTTTTGTTGTCGTTTAGTCATTTTAGCCATGTCTTCGACAACCAAATTTTGGTATATTTGCAGTGATACTGGATCAGACTGCCATTTCCTTCTCCAGTTCATCTTAGAGATAAGGAAACTGAGGCAAACAAGGTAACGTGACTTGTTCAGGGTTACACAGTAATCAGGATCTGAGACCAGATTTTAATTCAGGAAGATAAGGCTTTCTGACTCTAGAACAAGTACTCTATTTAGCTATCCTAATAATCACATTTAACTCCTAGGATTGATTGTTTGAAGGATCAAATGAGATAATATTTGTATATGCTAGGTATATATAATGACGAGCATAAGGAAAACAGAATAGGACTAGAATTCAGAACGCTGAGAATCCCTACCTGTTGCTCAGGAATGGCAAGATTCCTCCTTTTTGTCAGGCTCCATGGACCAGAATGGGAAGTGGGAAGGGTTTCATTCTCATAGGACATTTGACAAAGGCACATTTCTTTACAAGCTCTGCCCTCTCTGAGCTCCTCGGAGAGCTAGGCAAACCGCTGCCTGTTATAGCTCCCCCACACTCCCCTACCCCCACCATCACTCTTTTGATGGAGTAATGGGAATGAGTAGAAGGTAAAAATACTCAGTGAGTGAAAGGAGCCACAGAAAACTGGAGGAGGGAGGGGAGGGAGGAAGGGGGAACTGCATGTGAAATGAGCCCCCTCCACCCTCCAGGCAGGTCTTGCCTCATTCCCAAATCAGGGGAAAAGAGATGGGGAGAGAAAGAAGGAAGGTATGGCCAGACAAGACAGGAGGAAAAAGGGGGTTGGGAGAGGGGGAGAAAAAAAAGAGAGAAAAAGAAAGAGAGACAGAGGCACAGTCATCTCTTATTAAAGGAGAAAGAGAAGAGGGGAGCTTTCTCAGAGAAAAGGTTTCCTCTCCCAGTTCTGTGACAGTTTCCTCTACTCTTAGATCCCACTCTGGCACTCTCTCAGCATAGCCAAGCAAAATTCAAAAGGGGAATATTGGAATGGCAAGTATTTTCCATTCTAACTTACCAATTATTTTCTGAAATACTCAGCACTGATCTGTCCATTCAGGTATATGCAAAAGTATCTCTCGATGCAACTGTTACTCATTCTCCCTTCTCTTTTCTCTGTAATTCTATCTCTTTCTTTTTCTTTCCTCTCTTCCTCTTCCTCTCTCTCTCTCTCTCTCTCTCTCTCTCTCTCTTTCTCTCTCTCTCTTTCTCTCTCTTTCATGCCTCTGTCTATCTCTGTCTCTGCTTCTCTGTGTATGTCTCTTATTCTCTCTTACCCATTTCTGATTCTATTTTTGTGTGTCTGTGTATCTGTCTCTATATCTCTGTGTCTCTCTGTTTTTCTGTGTCTCTCTGCTCTGTATATGTATCTCTGTTTCTCTGTGTGTCTCTCTGTCCCCTGTGTGTCTGTCTCTGTACCTCTGTCTCTGTCTCTGTCTCCCCCTTTCCTTCTCCCCCCTCTGTCTCTCCACTTCTCTCCTAATCTCTTACCTTCTCTCCCTTTTCTCTTCTGTCCCTTTGACAAAGGGACAGTCAGGGAACAGGAGAAGGGAAAGAAAGAGAAAAGGGCATCAGAGAGGAGAGCTCTGAAACAAATTCCATACATGAATATTTCAGCTGCTAACAGCTTTTCCAGTAGATCCTCATCTACTGGCAAATGAAATAGGAATGGAGGCATACTCCACTATCACCACCTTTCAATAGCATTTGCAAACACATAGAATCCTCATCCCCTTAAAATCCCATACTCTCACTCTATACTCCCATTCTGAGAAGGGAAGGCTATCCCATCCACTGCTTGGATTTGGAAACAAGGGGTTTGAATCCCAGCTCCATTGTTTAACTAGGTCAACAATTACAAGATTAAGATCTAGGTGAGAAATTAGACATCACCTAGTCCATCCACCTGTGGAGGAAATAAATGAACCTTAGTACAGTATTGTGAGTTTGGGACAACTGTTTTCCCCAGATACAGTAACTTCTGAGCCCAAGGAAATGGAGCTTTGCTACTAACACCAACAGGATGAACAAGAATTATTCTACTTTAAAAGAGGCCTCCACCATCTTAGAGATTTCCTGCCAATACAGGGAATACAGATAAGACTAATCTCAAAGAAATGAATTTCCCCCAGGAACAAGACTGAGCTTTAGCAACTCCCCGGACCTCAAGCTTTGCACAATTCCCGATTTCCTTTTTGGCTGAGGAATGCCAGTGATTGGTTTTATATTCTAAGCAAACCTGTGAAGTTATAAAATCCCAAAATTTACCCTAAAAATCTGAAGTTGCAGCTAGCCCAAGCTATCTTCCTTAGTACACTAAGAAATTTATTTTCCTTTCAGTCTGACTACTTATTTTTTTGACTGCTAGTAAAGGTGGTTAGTACCTACTTCCCAGAACTGTTGAGAGGTGCCTGGTACATAGTAGGTACTTAATAAAATGATTGTTTCCTTCTAGTGTTACAGATATAGTGGTGGGTAAGACTCTCCCTGGACTTCAGAGGAACTCAGACAGGGAAATTCTCCCAACACACCTCATTTTATAGGCAGGACTAAGATTTCTGTAGTGAATGAGGACAAGTCATTTAATTTCTAGGAACTAAGCAGAGGGACCTTGGAACTGGATTCTTTCTAGTTCTAAGTCTGATGAATCCATGACTGGAAAAATTATCTCATCCACACCTCTGCCTCCAAGTTGAATTCTATCTTCTCCAGCTGAGTATCTCTCATTCTTAAATATCCCCATCTCAGGGAATTAGAAATCTGAACAGCAGGGCTTGAACCTCTTCAACTTGTGAAATCCTGTACTATATCCCAATGTTAATTTTTTTATACTGAACTAGTTTTCTTTTGTTGTTGTTGTTCATTTTTTTAAATTACCAAATAGCTAATTTGAACCCAAACTGAATCTGTTTATTTCTACTGAATTAAATAATAATTAATAATAATAATCTTAGTTAATACATATACATGTGTATATACTCCAGAAGTAGGGATAGTTCAGGTGGAAAGAAAATTGGGTTTGAAATAGAGAAATCTCTATTTCACAAGAGTTCCAAAAATCACTACAGAATAGGAAAAGATCTGGGGTTTGAATAGAACAGTATGAATCAACAATTTGACAAAGCAATCATGATGTTCAGAAAGATGATGGTTATTGAGTTTTCTTTGTCCAGGGACAATAGAAAGAGCATAAATCTGGAGTCAAAGGACCTGAATTTGAATCCTCAATGCCACATTCCACATATGTGAGGTTAAACGAGTAGGTAAATTTCTCTAAACCTCAACTTCTTTATTTATAAAATGAGGGGGTCAGACCAGATGATTTCAAAGTCCCTATCCAGCTCTAAGCCTACAATCCTGTGAGTTTATGATCTGGAAGTCAATTCTAGGTAGCACATTTTAAGAAAACCATGGACAAACTGAATTGCTTCTAATAATAATAACATTTATATAGGTTAGCCACGTGATGTAGTGGACATTGTGCTGGACCTCAGATCCTTACTGGATGTGCAGTCTTGGGCAAGTCACTTATCTGTGTTTGCCCTGGTTTCCTCATTTGTAAAATGAGCTGGAGAAGGAAATAGCAAACCATTCTTGCATCTTTTCCAAGAAAACCCCAAATAGGGACAAAAAGAGCCAGACATTATGGAACAACAAGAAACATTTAATATAACACTGAGATTTGCAAAGCACTTTACAAATATTGTCTCATTTAATTCTCACAGCAAGCCTGTGAAGTAGATGTTATTACTCTCCCCATTATATAGCAGGAAACTAGGGTAAACAGAGGTTAAGGGATTTGCCCAAGGTCATACAGCTAGTAACTGTCTGAAGCAAGAGTCAAAATCAGATTTTCCGGAGTTCTAAATTCTGACTCCCAGTTCAATGTTCTAACCATTGTACCACCTAAGTTGCTCCCATCACCACCAAAAAAAAAGGATCAACTAAAAGCACTGGGAATGTTTAGTTTAAAGTATAAATGTCTTATGGGGAACATAACACCTGAATCCCAGATGTGTTTGTTCTTCCAGTCAGAATAAGAAAACCAGCTTGATTGCCAGAAGGAAAAGTCCCAAGAAACAGCCATCCACCTCTACCTTCTGAGGATCTGCCCTTCCCTTGGAGGATGGAGCACTAAAGAGCTAGGACTAGCCTCTTTTCTACTGACAGTCAGGACCCACCTACCAAACTGGATTCCTAGCTCTATTGAATATTCTTTTCCCTAAATACCACATTCTTTCTTCTACCTCCACCCAAATATATCATTCCCCCAAATCTATAAGACACACATTCCTCCTCTCTACCTCTCAGAATTCTGGTCTTCCTCAGTCCAGGAGCCACGTCCTCTAGGAAGCCTTCCTGGATTGCCCTTAGGTTGTTAATGTCCTTTCTTTTCTCAGTTGGCCTTTTTAATGATTTGTATAGCAGAGAGAGCAAGCTCCTTGAACATAGGGTTTTTGTGTCTTTGCATCCCAGCCCCCACCACAGTTCCTTGTACATGGTAGGTGCTTAATAAATGTCTGTCAATTAGACTGTAGTCCTTGATGAGATTTCAAGTTGAAGAGAAAGATTTTAGCTGCCATATACTGGCTATATGACTCCAGGCAAGTCACAAGCTCTAAGTGAGCAGACAACTTTAGAAGATTATAAACAAGATGTAGACCAATATTGGTGGGTGGATTTTCGTCCTCTGGAAGTATCCTAAACCAATGAAATCATTGGTCCAGACCCCATGGCATAGGAACAATGGGTAGAAGCTACAAGGAGGTAAATTTAGGCTTGACGGCCAGAAAAACTTCCTAAAATTAGAGGTACCCCAAAGTGTCCAAAAGTTCTTTGAGATGTGGTTGAGATGTGCAAGGTGAAGCTGAGGGAACCCCATGCTGAGGATGAGTAGCAGGGATTCTTATTTAGGGAGGAGAAGTATGAGATGAACAATGAGATTTCCTCTAAGTCTGAGATGCTGTGATTCTGTGACCAAGAAAAGCCACTTAATCTAAGCGTCAGTTTCCTTACCCATAAGAGTATAGCAAAAATGCTTACACTGCCTATGCCACGAATTGTTAGGATTAAAGAACTCTCTGAATGTGAGACATTATTCAACTAATTATAATATGATAATCATAACTTTAGTATGTATTTGTAACTTGTTTTATTATGTTATTATAATTAATGTAATCAACCAATTACCAAGCATCTACTATATTATGACTGGAATTATTTTATAACATTACAATGTTTATTTTTTGTTATTCAGTCATGCCCAACTCTCTATGACTTCATTTTGGGATTCTCTTGACCAAGACACTGTAGTAATTTGCCATTTCCTTCTCCAGCTCATTTTACAAATAAGGAAACTGAGGCAAACAGAGTTAAGTGACTTGTCTAAGGTCACACACCTTGTAATTGAGGCTGAATTTGAACTCATGAAGATGAGTCTTCCTGATTCCAAGCCCAGTGCTCCATCTACTGGGTCATCTAGCTGTCCCATTATAATAATATATAACTATTCTTATTATTATGTTAAATATTTTAATATTTAAAATTTAAATATTTTATTTATTTACAATAACATTATATAATAAAATTTGGAATCAATTTTAAGAACAGTTATATATTATAAAATTATAATAGTATAAATTTTATTATACAATAAAATAATTATAATTATAATATAGGAGGTAAAAATAACAAATTAAGTGAATCAATTATAAGAATAGTTAGATAGGGGCAGCTAGGTGGTGCAGTGGATAGAGCACCAGCCCTGAAGTCAGGAAGACCTGAGTTCAAATCTGGTCTCAGACACTTAACCTTCCCTAGCTGTGTGACTCTGGGCAAGTCACTTAACCTCAATTGCCTCAGCAAAAAAAAAAAAAAAAAAAAAAAGAATAGTTATATATTGTAAAACTATATATATATGGTTTTTATTATAGAATAAAATAATTCTGACATAGTAGTTGCTTACTAATCAGTTGATTGGATGAATCAATTACCAAAATAGTTATAATTATTAAGTACCTACCATATTATAAAGCAGCTACTTATGAGAAAGTGTTCTAATGGCTAAAATGCTAGAGTTGTACTCATGAAGAACTGAGACTCCTGACTTCAGACATTCTTAGCCTCAAAATTTCTCCATCTATAACATGAAGATAACAATAGTACCTACCTCCCAGAGTTGTATAAGAATCAAATAAGAATGTTTGCAAACCAAAAATTTGCGAACCTTAAATCCTTTTAAAAATCCTAGCTGTTATTATATAATACACATAAAGCACTTTCCAAGCTTTAAAGTGCTATATAATTAGCTATTATCATCCATTGGAATCCACGCTCCTGGTGAGCAAAGGACTGCATAAAACTTTTCCAGGTATTCTCAGCACTTAGCACAGTACCTGAAGTATGCTAAACTCTTAATAAAATCTTGTTGATTGATTGACTGCTATATAAGGCACAGTGATAAGCCTTGAAGATACAAAGATGAAAAATGACCTAATCCTCACACACTACAGGGCCTTACAATCTAATAAGGAGGATGTGACATGTGCACAAATCAATAGGAGGATATACAGTGGAATGTGATAAGAGCAAAAGAGAGATTCAGACAAAATGCTTTCAAAAAAATTTGAGTAGGAAGTAATCACTTTGAATATATCACATCATGGTGGTGGGTAAAGAGCAATGGATGTGCAGGTAGATTGAAGACCTGGGCTAGAGTTTCTCCCTTATTCAATCCCTCTTGCCTTCAGTTCCCTCATCTGTGAAATGAGGGTGATCAGGTGGGAAGTCAGACTGGATGGCCCTTTTCAACTCTAAATTCTCTAATTCAGGTTTTCCGTTCAGCTGGAGGCAATCAGGGAAAACTTCCTAGAGGCTGGAGTGGGACATGAACCTTAAAGAAAGAGAAAGATTTGAACAGGTAGAAGACAGAGTACATTTTAATCAGGTTGGATGGGCTTATTTGGGAGGCTTTGCCCTAAGGCAGCCTTTCTCAAATATTTTGGTCCCAGAACTCCTTTTGCACTCTTAAAACTTATTGAGGACCGGGCAGCTAGATGCTGCAGTAGATAGAGCACCAGCACTAAAGTCAGAAAAACCTGAGTTCAAATCTGGTCTCAGAACTTAACGCGTCCTAGCTGTGTGACCCTGGGCAAGTCACTTAACCCCAGTAGTCTCAGGGAAAAAAAGATTATTTAGGACCCTAAAAGTTTGGGTCATATCTATTGATATTTAACTTTTTTTCTTGGTGAATATCTGTTATTCTCTATCTCCTTTCAATATTTAACTGTGTGTGTTTGTTGTTCAGTCATTGTCAACTCTTCATGACCCCAGTTGGGGTTTTCTTGGCAAAGATACTGGAATGATTTGCCATTTCCTTCTCCAGCTCATTTTATAGATGAGGAAACTGAGGCAAAACAGGGTAAGTGACTTGCCCAGGATCACACAGCTAGTAAATGTCTGAAACTGCATTTTAACACGTCTTCCTGACTCCAAACCCAGCACCATCTAGCCACTCATGATATTTAACTATTAGATATTAAAATATCTTATTATTATGAAAATTGTTTTGACTTCTAAAACCTTTATTATTTCCTTTAAAACTGTACTTCAGCACCCCTTCTTTCTACATATTTTTAAAAATTTTTTCCTCCTAATTAGAGTAGGTCATGAGGAAACCAAATTATTACTCTTTGCAGACGACATGATGGTCTACTTAGAAAACCCTAGAGAATCAACTAAAAAACTATTAGAATTAATCCACAACTTTAGCAAAGTTGCAGGATACAGAATAAATCCACATAAATCATCAGCATTTTTATACATCACTAACAAAATCCAACAGCAAGAGATACAAAGAGAAATTCCATTTAAAATAACTTTCGATAGTATAAAATATTTGGAAATATAACTGCCAAGGGAAAGTCAGGACCTATATGAGCAAAACCACAAAACACTCTCCACACAAATAAAGTCAGATCTAAACAATTGGAAAAATATCAAGTGCTCTTGGATAGGTCCAGCGAATATAATAAAGATGGCAATACTACCTAAACTAATCTATTTATTTAGTGCTATACCAATCAAACTCCCAAGAAATTATTTAACTGAACTAGAAAAAACAACAACAAAATTCATCTGGAAAAACAAAAGGTCAAGAATTTCAAGGGAATTAATGAAAAAAATGCAAATGAGGGTAGCCTAGTTGTACCAGATCTAAAACTATATTATAAAGCAGTGCTCATCAAAACCATTTGGTACTGGCTAAGAAATAGAGTAGTGGATCAATGGAATAGGTTAGGTTTACAGGACAAAATACTCAATGACAATAGTGATCTAGTGTTTGATAAACCCAAAGACCCCAGTTTTCGGGATAAAAACTCACTATTTGACAAAAACTACTGGGAAAATTGGAAACTAGTACGGAAGAAACTAGGCATTGACCCACACCTAACACCATATACCAAGATAAGGTAAAAATGGATTCATGATCTAGACATAAAGGATGATATTATAAACAAATTAGAACAATGTAGGATGGTTTACCTCTCAGACCTGTGGAGGGGGAAGGAATTTGTGACCAAAGAAGAACTAGAGACCATCATTAATCACAAAATAGGTAAGTTTGACTATATCAAGTTAAAAAGTTTTTGTACAAACAAAATGAATGCAAACAAGATTAGAAGGGAAGCAAAAAACTGGGGAAACATTTTTACATTCAAAGGTTCTGATAAAGGCCTCATTTCTAAAATATATAGAGAATTGACTCAAATATATAAGAATTCAAGCCATTCTCCAATTGATAAATGGTCAAAAGATATGAACAGACAATTTTCAGATGAAGAAATTGAAACTATTTCTAGTCACATGAAAAGGTGATCCAAATCACTATTGATCAGAGAAATGCAAATTAAGACAACTCTGAGATACCAGTACACACCTGTCAGATTGGCTAAGATGACAGGAAAAGATAATGATAACTGTTGGAGGGGATGTGCGAAAACTGGGACACTGATACATTATTGGTGGAACTGTGAACGGATCCAACTATTCTGGAGAGCAATTTGGAACTATGCTCAAAAAGGTATCAAACTGTGCATACCATTTGACCCAGCAGTGTTTCTACTGGGCCTATATCCCAAAGAGATTTTAAAGGAGAGAAAGGGACCCACATGTGCAAAAATGTTTGTGGCAGCCCTTTTTGTAGTAGCAAGAAACTGGAAATTGAAAGGACGCCCATTAATTGGAGAATGGCTGAATAAATTATGGTATATGAATGTTATGGAATATTATTGTTCTGTAACAAACAACCAGCAGGATGATTTCAGAGAGGCCTGGAGCGACTTGCATGAACTGATGCTGAGTGAAATCAGCAAAACCAGGAGAACATTATACACAGCAACAAGACTATATGATGATCAATTCTGATGGACATGGTTCTCTTCAACAATGATGTGATTCAAACCAGTTCCTATTATTCATCGATGAAAATAGTCATATACATCCAGAGAGAGGCCTGAGGGAACTGAGTGTGAACCACAACACAGCATTTTAACGCTTTCTGTGAATATTTCCATGCATTTTGTTTTCTTTCTTAGGTTGGTTTTTTTTTCTCTCTTTCTAGATCTGATGTTTCTTGTGCAGTAAGATAACTGTATAGATATGTATACATATATTGGATTTGTCACATAATTTAACATATTTAGCATGTATTAGATTACCTGTCTTCTAGGGGTGGGGGTGGGGGAAAGGAGGGGAAAAGCTTGGAACAAAAAAAAAAAGTTTTGCAAAGGTCAATGCAGAAAAATCACTCCTATGTTTTGTAAATAAAAAGCTTTTAATAAAAAAATAAAAATAAATTTCCTCCTCCTATAAATTAATCATACATTTATTTTGTTTATCCTTATTTACATAAGTAGTGTGATCAATCTAGAACTGGGAAAAACTTTATCGGTCACCAAGTCCTATTTTACAGATAAAGAAACTAAAACCCACATCCAATAATGCTTGAGGCAGGATTTGAATCTAGAGCTTCCTGATTCTATTGCTCCATTGATAAAGCGAAACCTACTTGAGGGAAGGGATTATTTCATTTTTTTTTTGTCATGGTTTCCCGGTTTGGTGCAGTACCTAACTAAATAACTATCAATGCATACTGATCATCAGATATTAGAATTAGAAACAGGAGAGGTTTCTGAGACCATTTAGTCCAAGTTCTTCATTTTACAGTTTCAGGAAACTGAGGCAAAGGGAAATTAAGAGGCTTGCCCAGGGTCACATATGTAGTAAGGGTGGGAAGTGACTCACCCATGATCACGAAGCTGGGATTTGAGCACAGAATCCCATGTTCTTGCTAAGTTACTCTCCTTTCCTGGATGGTCCTCTAAGACTCAACCATCATATCTAACAATGTCTTTAATGGGAAAATGGGCTCAGAGTTCTGACCTGGGATGCCATTTCCACATTAGGCTAAAGAACTTTCCTTCCTTCTACCCCTCCCAGACAGTGGAGACAAGGACTCCTCCAGCTCTAACACATTTATCAAGCTACTGTGAGCCAGGACAGAGGGTCCAAATGAGCAGCATTGTCTTAAGGATGAGATCTAGTGTAGGATGGGGCCTGGGGGAAAGAAGTAGCCTGAAGCAAAGGAGGAAGGCCAAGGGAAACAATTAGAAATCTTTGTTGTAGAAGTTAAGAGCCTGTGGGAATTCAGAGAAAATGAAAACCAGTCAGAAATGATGAAGGTTCCAGTCCCAGAGAAACCTGGGAAAAACTATTTAAAACTAGTGCAGAGCAAGCAGAACCAGGAGGAAATTTTATACTCTTAACACTGTAAAAATGAATAATTTTGAAAGATTTAAGAACATTAATCAACAAAATGATCAGCCTTGATTCCAGAAGAGCAATGATAAAGAATACTGACTATCCACCTACTGACAATTAGGTAGAATGAAAGACACAATTTTTGACATGGCCAATATGGGAATCTGTTTTGCTTGACTATACATATTGTCACAAGGGTTTTTGTTTTTATTTATCTCTTTATTTTTCATGAGTGAGAGAGTTGGGAAGGAAAGAAAATAAATGTTTCTGAAATTTTTAAGGTATCTAGGTAGTGCAAAAGATAGAACACAAGGCCTAAACTCAGGAAGATCTGAATTTGAATCTAGTTTCAGACACTTAGCAGCTATATGGCCCTGGGCAAGTTACTTAACCCACTTAATGCTTCAATTTCCTCATCTGTAAAATAAGCTAAAAAATAAAATGGCAAACCTTTTATTCTAATATCTTTGCCAAGAAAACCCATAATGGGATCATAAAGAGTCAGACAGGACTGAACAACAAAAAACAAATTTAATTAATTTTCTTAAAAGAGTCTCTAATCAGGACCCTAAATTGATCCTGCACAGAGAGAACTCCAGGTCACTCCATTCTTTTTTCCTAAGATGTCTACTGCTACATGACATGGGGTGTTGCCAAACCAAATTTGGGGCTGTCTTCAGCTAAATAACAACAGTAACTTAAATTCCATAATGTTTTAAATCTTTATAAAATGTTGTCCCATGGCAACCTCATGAGATAGCTAATAGCATTAGGATCCTGATTTTACAGATGAAGAAATTGATGGTCAAAATGATCAAAATGACCTATTTGTAGTCACACAGCTGTTATATTTGAGCTACCTGGGGGCAGGGATTATTTCATTTTTGAGCTGGGATTTGAACCCAGGGCTCCTGACTCCAACAATATTTCTAAGTCATGTTGTTATACAAAGAGGCTTTTGTGGGTTGTTTGGGGATCCACCTCCTATTTCTGACCATATTTTAAATATATATATGTGTATGTGTGTGTGTGTGTGTAAATATATATATATATATATGCATATATATATACCTTTTGAATTTCATATAACTTTCATTTCCTTCCCTATATATCCTTTCCCATTCCCTAAACAGAGCTGTAGATTTGTAACAACAAAAAAAAAGGAAAACGGAAAAAAGCAATTCAGCAAAAATAAGCAATACATGAACTCAGACTGACTGAAGGGCCAAGGCTCCCTACCCATAGTCCCTCACTTCTGCAGAGGAGGAAGAGATGCAATTTTCTCTCCTCTCTCCTCTGGGGCCATTATGATAGTGTAGGATTCTGATAGTGTTTTTTAGAGAGGAAATCTAGTGTAGTGTCAAGAAGGGATGGGGTGACTGTGAGGAAAGGACTTGTGAAAGCCAGGAGTGCTGTCTCAAGCATGCTTGGAGTTTCAGACAGCAGACCTGCTGACAGACTTTTGCAACACTCCCTGTTCTAAGGGAAGCTCACAGAATCCAGAGTTGGAAGGGACCTCAGAGTCCGCTTGTTATGGCCAATCTCTCTTCCACATGACAGCCCTTCCCCCTTTTAAAGACAACTTACCATAGTCCCCCTCCCCCCCAGTCTTCTCTTCTCCAGGCTAATTGTTTAATCATTCCTATTTCCTTCTGTCAATCTTCCCAAGGACAGTTTTCCAGACCCATTCTTATCTTGAGTGTTCTTCTCTGGGCACGTTTATACTGGCTCCTCTTAAAATGTGGCACCTCCATATGCCTGGGATCCACTTCCCCCTCCCTGGTTCCAGTGCCCCTGCTCACCCCAGTTTGATGGCTCACTTTCTCCTGCAAGAGGGGAACCGGGACTCTGGCTGAGAAATATGTGCAGCATGATCCTTCATAGGGACTCATTCGAATACGTAGACTGGGGGAAAAGACAGAGGTGAAATATAATCCCCCAAGTTATGGGGGACAGTCAGCTAGTGCAAACAAGGGCTTGGAGATGTAGAAGTATGTCTGAAAGCAGCAAAAAGGCCAGTTGCACATGGACAACAGAGTCTGAAGATAAAGTAATGTACAAAGTTGGAGTGTAGGGTGGAGACAGCTTGTAAGCCAGGGTACCTTCTATTTTGTCCTGAAAGTAATAGGGCACCCAACTAGTTTACTGAGTACAAAAGTAACAAGGTCAGATTTTCCTGTTAGTGTCCTCTGAAACTCATTTTTTGTTAACAATTCATTCATAAAATAAAGATAACTTTTGCTGCCTACCTTACAGAGTGTTATTGTAGATGGAGTCCTTCATGTATTATAAAAGTGCAAATTATTATTAATATAATATTATATACTATACTAAAGAGTACCCCTACTAGTTAGCTGGGGATACACAGCATGGGATTACTAGTTCTTGGAGCCTATGTACCATTCTCTTTTACCTCACCTATTAAGAACAGAAAAAGCCTTAATTCTCCTCTACTTATCTCCAAAGAATTTTTTATGGATTTTGTGATGCTGGGGGGGGCCCCCAAGGAATAACCTCCAATGACCTCACATACACACAATATCTTTCCCCCTCCCCCCCAGGATTTAACATAGTACCTAGGCACACAGTAGCCATGAAATAAAAGCTTATTAGCTAGACTTCACTTTTCCTTAAACAAATGGGAAAAACAAAAACTTCACCTAGATATTAATAGCAGGTTCTTGTAAGAAAGAATTGAAATGGATTTAAACAATGTTTCAGAAGAAAACCAGGCTATGATGACTTAGGGTAGGAGGCTGGGGATCCAGGGAAATAGAGGAAAAGTGAAGAGAGAGATAGAAGGATATTAGGAAGATAGACATTCCTATGGTCACTGGGACACCTGACTCCTAAATGGGCATTCCTGGGTTACTTAATGCAATTGAGACAAGTTAAGATGGTCTGTATTTTATATACTTGGATAGAAATTATGGTGAGGTGATTTCAGTTTAATATAAGAATGTATTTTCTAACAACTAGAGCTAACCTAACATGGAATAGGCTTTTCTGTAGTGAGTCATCCATTGCTAATAGTCAATTAACCACCTTTAAGAGATACATAGAAGGATTCTCTTCCTAAGTAAGAGATTTGTCTAGATCAAAAATTCTTAACCTTTTTTTATTCATGGATCCCTTTGACAGTTGGTGAAACCTATAGACCACTTCTCAGAATGTTTTTAAAATGCATAAAAGAATGCATAGGATTATGAAGGAAAAACAAGCATTCATAAAAATAATAATAAAATAAAGATCTGTTTTTCCCCTCCAAACGTACTGACCTCCTAAGCTCTATTCACTGATTCTGTGGGGTTAAGAACCTCTCATTTGGACAATCTCCAAATAAAGGGTATATCTAGGACACTATAAAAGATTACAACTCAGAGATTCTATTGTTTTGGGGGAGACAAAAGAGTGAAAATAAAACAAAGGAGCAGGAGAGGGACTAGCAATCAGGACTGAACTCTGCCACTCATTTGATACATATGGGAAGGACATTTGATCCCTTTTGCCTGCCTTCCCCTCATCACCTGCCATTTCACTGGACATCTGAAATCAAGGACTAGGCAAGATAAGCTAGCTTATCTACTATCTTCTAGGATTCTCAAGTTGTTTCAGTTAGTTTGAGTCCTATCTTCCCCACATTCCTAATAGTTTCTTGAAGGCAAGAACCTGATCTTGTACTTCTCCAGTATCTCCAAACAGTGACCCTCATCTCCCAGGTTCCCCCTGGCCTCTAGCACCTAACACAATACTGGATACCTAGTAGGTTATTGATGACCTCTTAAAGACTCTCATCAGGAATGATGTACATGCTATGCTACTCACCTCTTGACAAAGAACTCATGGGCTCAACTTGCAGAAATAAGTCATACATTTCTGGACATGGCCAATAATGAGAATTTGGTTTTGCCTGACTATATATGTTATAAGGATTTTATTTTTCCTTTTTCCCCTAATGGGAAAGAAAATAAGTGCTTGTTAATTGAAAAATAAAATAAAAGAAGTTCAAATTTAAAAAAAAAAAACTTAAGACCTTTGTTCCCCCCTAACCCTTATAAATATCATTTATATCCCTGGCCCATATCCATCATCAGAGTCACAATAATCTTCTCATAAGTGGCATAGGGAAGACAATTCTAGGGACAAAATTTCCTCCCTCTCCCCCATTCTAAAAAGGATGCCTGAAAGAGCGGATACTCAACCGTGCAAGAAGAGGTTTGGTCTGCCAACAGCTCTGAGAAAAGGCCCTCAAAGTAGTGGCAGTCACTTTTATCCTATTTACTGTATCCCCAGGACAGCTAGTTGGCACCACAGTGACAGAGTGCTGAGCCTGGAGTCACAAAGACTTATCTGTCTCCCTGAGTTCAAATCCAGCTGCAGACACTTCCTACCTGTGTGGCTCTAGGTAAGTGGCTTCACCCTGTTTGCCTCGGTTTCCTCATCTATAAAGTGATCTGGAGAAGGAAATGCAAATCACTTCAGTATTTGCCAAGAAAGACTCCAAGAGTTGTATACAACTAAAAAACAACTGACCAATAACAATAAATCACATCCTTCCCTGAGAACAGTTTGTACTAGAGAAGATTTCTGAAGATCTGAAACTGAGATTAGGGAGAAGATACGGAATCCAAGAAAGGGCAATTTTATCATTGGAGTAGGGGTGATCACAGAGGAGCATGGCAAGAGTTCTCCCTGACAACTCCTAGAAAAGGTATCTGTTGGTTTCCATAAGAGACTGCCAGAAGTGGCTCAGCAAAACTGAGAAGCAGCTCTTCCCCCAGCCCTGCATCTGCATCACTGCAGGCAGGCTGGGACTTTACACTGATCCCCAATATTCAACCCGACTAACGCACTTCTCCACCCCCAATATATGATCCCAAAGCAGGTAACTCCCCTGAGCCTGAACTCACTCCCCACAAAAGATCAAACCAGTTGAGAAGTCTTGTGTTCGTTATTAAACAATCCCATTGATGTGACAACTTCTGGTAATACATTTCCATTTTAAAAGAGGCCTTCTGGAGACAACATGCCTTAACCCTAAAGAATATCTCTAGAAGCAGCTTGGTGGCACAGTGGCTACAGCACTGTCCCTGGTGTCAGAAGTTCAAATCTGGCCTCAATCACTTGACACTAGCTGTATGATTCTGGGCAAGTTATTTAATCCCTATTGCCTCACCTCACCCAAAAAAAATAAGAAGAATATAAGGGTAGAATTTGAGAGATACTGCTGTAAATAGATATGATTCTGAGACTCAAATTCACTCTGGGTGAATTTTATACACTTCTCACCCACCATTCTCATCTGTCTCTCTCTGTGTCTCTGACTCTTTGTCTCTGCCTATCTGTGTGTCTGTGTGTCTGTCTGTTGCTGTCTCTGTCTCTGTCTCTCTGCTCTCTTTCTCTCTGTCTCTCTCTGTCTCTGTCTCTCTCTCTCTGTCTCTGTCTCTCTCTCTCTCCATCTCTGTCTCTCTCTGTCTCCATCTTGCTGTCTCTGTCTCTCTGTGTATGTCTCCCTCTCTGTTTTTCTCTCTGTCTCTGTCTTTGTCTCTTTCTATCTCTCTATCTCTTTCTGTCTCTCTGTATCTGTCTGTCTCTCTTTCTCTACCTATCTTTCTGTGTGTCTGTCTGTCTCTGTCTCTGTCACTGTCTCTGGCTCTGACTCTCTGCTCTCTGTGTCTCTCTCCCTTTCTCTCTCTGTCTCTATGTATGTATCTCCCTCTCTGTTTCTTTCTCTTTTTGTCTCTCGGTCTCTGTCTCTCTGTGTGTTTGTCTGTCTCTCTTCCTCTCTGTCTCTGTCCATCTCTCTGTCTCTTATTTCTGTGTGTGTGCGTGTCTCTCTGTCTGTCTCTTTCTCCTGTCTCTCTCCTCTCCCAACCCCTCCTTCACTTTCTCTGTCCCTATTTCTCTCCCCTTCTTGTCTCTGTCTTTCTCTCTTTCCGTTTCTCTCTGAGGGTCTGTTTCTCTCTCTCTCCAGACAAAACTAGTCCCAGTCCCTACAGATGAGAGAATGCACTGTTCTGAATGTACACCAGAAATCAGATGGTGATGGGTGATGCCTTTCTACATCCACATCAGCCCTGAGCTGCTCCTCCCTCAAGAAGAGAGGTTTTCAGAGCCCAGACAGGTTTGGTGATCTCTAACACCCATCTCTACGTCCATTTGTTCCTATCTCCTGTCAAGATAAGACCTTATTCAGAGGCACTTAGCATTGAGCTGTGTTCAGAGTAGGAACTCAATAATAGCTATTAATAATTATTTGTTGAATGAATGAATGATTTTTTTGACTTTAGTAATGCCGGAAATTAGAGATGGGAGTGGGGCACTTTGTCAGCTCTCCAATACCAATCCTCCAAATTGAAATGGCTTTGCCTAGTCAAATCTTTCCAGTCCTTCAGTACCCAGCCCAAGTTTCATTTTTTTCATTAAGCCTTCCATGACTCCAGAGCTCACCAGAACTAGAATTAGAGTAGGGTGACCCAGGGAGTTTTGCATGTTGCCCTGGAGAATGTGCTCATTCCCTACAGTGGCTGTAGGGAACCCTTGTTCACTGGGCTGGTGGGCTGGCCTGAACCTCAGCTCCTAATGCCTCATACCAAGTCTATCTTTCCTCATCCCTCCTCCCTGTGTATTCTCATATAATTGCACTTTGGGTCAGATATCCTCTGTAATCCTCTGCCAGTTCCAAACCCCTTCAACAGATTTTCTCATAAGTGTAGCTCACAGTAATCATTCCTTCCTTGAAAAGTAGCTAGCTGCTCTTTATATACATGTCTATATATATACATATTCATTTTATATGTGTGTATATGTACATGTATATACACATACATATATAATATATATGTATACATATAAATCTTGTTTGTATACATATATACACACATCCATATACATTGTGTGTATACATACACACATACACATCTTATGTGTACAAATATACACATGTATGTATACATGTACATCTTATATGTGTGCATATATGTATATCTACATTGTATACATGCAAATATTATGTGTGTGTCTATATACATAGACACATGCACATTGTGTTATTATATGTATACATCTACATCTTGTGTGTTCATATATGCAAAAACACATATACATATACATTGTATATCTTACATGTGTTCATGTGTGCATATATATTTTGTGTATATGCATACATAAGCACATGCATATGTGTGTTATCCATATATATGTGTGTGTGTGTGTATATACACATGTACATATATAAATGTGCATATTTCTTCCCAATTAAATGTGAACTTCCTGAGGATAGGGACTAAATCTCATACTTTTTTGTAGCCCTCTCCACAGCAGGCTCTATATTATGTTATATATTCTGCTATAGTAGAAGAACCACTCGATAAAAAAGGAAATGTGCATTTATTAAGTGCCTACCATGACCAAACACTGTGGTAAAGACTTAATATATATTATCTCATTTGATCCTCAGAACAGACCTAAGAAATAGTGTTATTGTTATATTACCCCCATTTTACAGTTGAGGAAACTGAGGTAACTAGAGGTTAAGTGAATTGCCCAGGGTCACATAGCCAGTAAATGTCAGAGATCAGATTTGAACTCAGGCCTTCCTAACTTTAGATCTAAGGCTCCATCCGCTGTATTACCAGGACTGCTGTCAGGTAACCTGAGTTATAGCTTGCCTCTGTCACTAACTTAATTTCTCCTCTCTGGGTCTCAGTTTTTCCCTCTATAAAATCAAAGGGTTCAGATGAGATGTTTAAAGTCCCCCCAGCTCTTAACATTCTAAATTCACTGTGTTTGATCTCATTTTGCATTAATCATAGCAGGTGTTTGGGTGTAGGAAGAGGAATTATTGGTGAGTTAGAACATGAGGCAGAGACAAATAATAATAATAATAATAAAATAAAAATAAAAATAAATAAAAACAGGGGCCCTGAAGAAAGGCACAATCCAAGACTGAACTTCCCTAGAAATTTGCAGATGCATGTAGTTCACCCTTAATTCTCAAGTCGTGTGGTGTGCGTGTGTGTGTGTGTGTGTACACACGAGAAACACCCATGTGTCATGCAAGGATTCCTAAGCCTGATATCTTTGGAAAGATCAAGGAGATTCATCCAAAATGCTCCTTAGACACAAAAAGACACTTTGTTTCTCAGCATTGCCTTTCCTTAACTAACCTCTCCCCAATCTCCCCCGCCCCAACCCCTGATCCTCCCCTCACACACATTGAAACTAGGGCTACAGGGAATACTGAGTAACATTTTGATTGAGTAACATTTTGATTGAAAAATGAATGGATGAATGAAAAAACATTAAGTGCTTACTTTATTCAAACACAGTACTATGAAAAAGTTGAACATTCAGATCTCATACCCATCATCATCCTTGATCTAAGACCTAAAGCATCAACTCCTTTGAATAAATGTTGTTCTGGTTTTTTTATGATCCCATTTGGGGTTTTCTTGGCAAAGATAATTGAATGGTTTACCATTTCCTTCTTCAGGCCATTTTACAGATGAGGAAACTAAGGCAAACAGACTTGCAAGGCCATTAGTATCTGAGGTTGGATTTGAACTCATCTTCAAGTCTTTCTGATTCCAAGTGTGGTGATCTATGCACTATGGCACCACCTACCTATCCTTCGAATACATAATTCAATTCAGTTCAGTTCAACAACCAGTTATTCATCATTAGTTGGTGTCTAGAGGACATGACATGAGAGGGCTGACCTCAAAACCAGCAAGACTTGGTATCCCTACAAGGCGAGGAACTATCTTGAGGTCCACACGAGTGTTGATCCTTTCAGACACTGGAGGAAGTAGAGGCAACACACACACACACACACACACACACACACACACCACTTAGTCTTGCCCTTCAAAGGAGCCTGCAAATCCTCCAACCTTATCACTAGACAGCTTCTCTACACCAGTGGTATCAAATTCAAATAAAGAGGCCATTAGGGGCAGCTAGGTGGAGCAGTGGTTAGAGCACCAACCCTGAAGTCAAGAGGACCTGAGTTCAAATCTGGTCTCAGACACGTCCTAGCTGTGTGACCCTGGGCAAGTCACTTAACCCCAATTGCCTCAGCAAAAAAAAAAAAAAA
>JAJPUD010019625.1:15370-26216 GCA_023553655.1 Myrmecobius fasciatus | reverse complement strand
CAAGGTTGAGATCCCCCACTAGTATCGTTTGGCTGTCTATTTCTTCTTGCATCTCTCTTAATTTCTCCCCTAGGAATTTGTGTGCTATTGCACTTGGTGCATATATATTTAGTATAGATATTGCTACATTATCTATGGTACCCTTTAATAAAATATAGTTTCCTTCCTTATCTCTTTTGATTAGATCTATCTTGGCTTTTACTTGATCTGAGATAAGGATTGCTACCCCTGCTTTTTTTTGTTCACCTGAAGCATAATAGGTCCTGCTCCAGCCTTTTACCTTCATCCTATATGTGTCACTATGTTTTAGATGTGTTTCTTGTAGACAACATATTGTGGGATTCTGGTTTTTAATCCAGTCTGATATCCGCTTCCGCTTTATGGGAGAGTTCATCCCATTCACATTCACAGCTAGAATAACTAATTCTTTATTTCCTGCCATCTTATTTACCCAAGTTATGTTTTCCCCTTTCCTTTCCCCTTTCTTCCTTCCCCCCACCTCAGGACTTTGCTTTTGATGACCCTCTCCCCCAAACAATACTCCACCCTTTAGATCCCTTCCCCCTGTTTTTACTCCTTTCCCCTGATTCTTCTATTTTCCCTTCTATTAGTTTATCCCTTTCTTTTCCTCCTTTCCCTCCCCCTTCCCTCTAGCAACAGACAAGTTTCTATGTGAAATCAAATGTCTGATATACACTGTTAAAGCCCAACCTGATGAGAGTAAGATTTACACAATGCTCAACTCCCTCCCCTCTTTCTCTCCATTATATTAGGTTTTCTTTGCCTCTTCAAGAGATTTTACCTTGTTTTTACCTCCTTATTTTTTTTTAGATCTTATTTTACCACTTTTTCCCTCTTTTCCCCAGTGTGACAACCTTTCCCCCTCTAGTTCTCTTTTTCATATTATCAAAGTAATATCTAGTTAATTATACCCCAAACTTTAAACATCCCCCTAGCAGAAATAAAGTTCTCAAAAGTCCTTTCCTTTTTACCTTTTTATGCATCTCTTGAGTTCTGTCTTTGGGTGTCGACTTTCTTGTTCAGATCTGGTCTTTTCATTATAAATAGGTGAAATTCACCTATATCATTGAATGACCATCTTCTTCCCTGGAGGATGATGGTCATTCTAGCTGGATAGGATATTCTTGGCTGTAATCCAAGTTCCTTTGCCCTTCGGAATATCTGGTTCCAGGCCCTTCGATCCTTCAATGTGGAGGCTGACAGATCCTGTGTGATTCTAATTATTGAACCTTGGTATTTGAATTGTTTCTTTCTAGCTGCTAACAGAATCTTTTCCTTGGTGCTATAGTCCTGAAATTTAGCCACGATATTCCTTGGGGTTTTAATTTTGGGGTCTCTTTCTGGAGGTGATCAGTGAATTCTTTCAATGGTGATTTTGCCCTTTGATTCTACAATCTCAGGGCAGTTTTCTTTCAGGATTTCCTGGAAGATAGTGTTTAGATTCTTTTTTTGATCATGGCTTTCAGGAAGTCCAATAATCCTTAGATTGTCTCTCCTAGATCTATTTTCTAAGTCAGTTGTTTTTCCTAGGAGATATTTCATATTTTCTTCTAATTTTTCATTTTTTTGTTTTTGTTTGACTGATTCTTGAAGTCTTATTGAGTCATTCACTTGCATTTGTTCAATTCTTATTTTTAAAGTGTTGCTTTCTTCAGTTACCTTTTTAAGCTCCATTTGTAACTGGCCAATTGAATTTTTTTGTTCATTGCACTCTTTTTCCACTTCACTAATTTTATTTTTTAATAAATTGGTGTCTTTTTCATATCTCTTTTGCAGGGCATCATATCCTTCTTGCAAGATACTGTATCCTTCTTGCACTAATTTAAATTTATTTTCCCATTTATCCTCCAGTTCTTTTATTAGGTTCTTTAAGCAATCTTCCAGAAAGGCCTTTTGAAACTGGGACCAGAGATGGTCCTTGCTGATTCCCTCTGGAGTTATGTCTAAAGGAACCTCTGGCTCTGGGGTCTTCTCCTCTTTCTCTTTGTAAAAGCTGTCTATGGTGAGAGCTCTCTTTTGTCTCTTCATTTTTTTTTTTTTTTTTTTTAGACAGAGTGAATATCTCTTTAAGGTAGGGGAAAAAAAAACGGCTGAAACTGCTGGCTGACGATTTTGCCCTGAGGCGCTTCGGCGAATTAATTTAAGGTGCTGGGCCGGTGGGGGCTAGGACTAAGCACGAATTACTCCTTAAACAAGGCAAGTTTGCCAGAACACCTGCCCCCAATCAGGGCAGAGTGTCCCGAGTGCCTCAGATAGACTCCAGATGTTTGGAATTTGGAGTTTGGAGTTTGGAGTTTTTTTCCCGTCTGAGCTGAGCTGAGCTGAGCTGAGCTAAGTCCCACCCTCTCACTTCCGGCCTCCACCAGAGTTCTCTGACATCAAAGTCCTCTGTTTTTCCTTCTGTCCGAGCTAGACAAACCTGATGTGAAGTTTTTCAGAGATATCTGCAAGCAGTATCCAAATATTTCCTGATTCATTGACTTGAAGATCAGTTCAGAGGCTTATTTTATTGTTGATTTGAGAGAAGTTTGGAGGAGGAAGCAGAGAGTCACCCTTTCACTCCGCCATCTTGGCTCCGCCCCCGATTCTCTAGGATTCTTTAAGTATACCATCATACATCTGAAAAGATTGATACTTTGGTTTCCTCATTACCTACTCTAATTCCTTTAATCTCTTTTTCTTCTCTTATTGCCAAAGCTAACATTTCTAATACAATATTGATTAGTAATGGTGAAAGTGGGCAACCTTTTTTCACCCCTGATCTTACTGGGAATGGTTCTAGTTTGTCCCCACTACATATGATGCTTGCTGATGGTTCTAAATAGAGGCAACTGATCATTTTAATGAAAAGTCCATTTATTCTTAGACTCTCTAGTGTTTTTTAATAGTAATGGGTGTTTGGTTTTATCAAATGGTTTTTCTACATCTATTGAGATAATCATATGGTTTTTGTTAGTTTGGTTATTAATATAGTCATTTATACTGAGAGTTTTCCTAATATTGAACCAGCCCTGCATTCCTGGTATAAATCCTTCTTGGTTATGGTGTAATCTAAGGATGACTTTCTATAATCTCTTTGCCAATATTTTATTTAAGATTTTTGCATCAATATTCATTAGGGAAATTAGTTAATGATTTTCTTTCTCTGTTTTCATCCTACCTGGTTTAGGTATCAACACTATATTGTGTAATAAAAAGGAATTTGGTCTTTTTTAAAAATTGTTTGCATAGTATTGGAGTTAATTGTTCTTTAAATGTTCAGTAGAATTCACATGTAAATCCATTTGGCCCTGGAGATTTTTTCTTAGGGAGATGATTAATAGCTTGTTCTATTTCTTTATCTAAAATTGAACTATTTAAGTAGTTTATTTTTTCTTCTATTAATCTGGGAAATTTCTATTTTATTATATTTTATTTATTTCACTCAGATTATCAAATTTATTTATATATATTTGTGCAAAATAACTCCTAGTTATTGCTTTAATTTCCTCTTCATTGGTGGGAAATTCTCACTTTTCATTTTTGAGGCTAACAATTTGATTTTTCTCATTCCTTTTTCTAATAAATGAACTTTTTTGTTGGCTTTTCATAAAACCAAATGTTAGTTTTGTATATCAATTCAATAGTTTTCTTACTTTCAATGTTATTAATTTCCCCTTTTATTTTTAGAATTTCAAGTCTGGTATTTCATTAGGGGTTTTAAATATGTCCTTTTTCTAGCTTTTTTAGTTGTAAGTCTAATACATTGATCTTCTCTTTCTGTATTTTATGCAAGCAAGCATCTAGAGATATAAAATTTCCCCTTATTACTGATTTGACTACATCCCCCAAATTTTGGTATGCTGTCTAATTATAATTATTCAGTGGATTAAATTATTGATTTTGTCTATGATTTGCTGTTTCATCCATTCATTATTTAAGATTAAATTATTTAGTTTCCAATTAATTTTTGGTCTATTTTCCCCTAGCCTTTTATTGCTTGTGATTTTCATTTCTTCATGATCTGGAAAAAATGCATTTAACATTTCTGCTTTTCTGCATTTAATTTTGAGATCTTTATGCTCTAATATATGGTCAATTTCTGTATAGGTTCCATGAGCCACCAAGAAAAAAGTATACTCCTTTCTGTCTACATTCAATTTTCTCCAAAGATCTAACATACCTAACTTTTCAATATTCTATTTACCTCCTTAACTTTCTTCTTACTTAGTGGTTTGACTTATCTAGTTCTCAGAGAGCAGGGTTGAGATCCCTCATTAGTATAGTTTTGCTATCTATTTCTTCTTGTAGTTCTTTTAACATCTCCTTTAGGAATTTAGATGCTATACCACTTAGCGCATATATATTTATCACTTCATTATCTAGAGTACCCTTTAGCAAGATATAGTTTCCTTCCTTATCACTTTAAATTAGATGTACTGAGATCAGGATCATTATTCCTGCTTTTTTTTTTTTTTTTTTTTACTTTACCTGAAGTAGATTACATTCTGCTCCAGCCTTTTACCTTTACTCTATATGCATCACTCTGCTTTAAATTTGTTTCTTGTAAACAACATATTGCAGGATTCTGGCTTTTAATCTAATCTGCTTTCCACATCCATTTTATGACAGAGCTCACTCCATTCATATTCACAGTTAAAATAACTAATTCTGTATTTCCCACCATCTTATTTACTCCAAATTATGCTTTTCTCTTTCCTTTCCACCATTCCTTTCTCCCCAATATTTTGCTTCTGACCATAAGCAGCTCTCCTCCTTTATAGCCCTACCCCTTTATTATGCCTTCTCTTTTCCCTTCTATTAGCCTCTCTTTTCCCTTTCCTCTTCTACCTCTCACTTCCCTATAAGGTGAGCAAAGTTTCTCTGTGAAACCAAATGCCTTATGTTCTCTCTTTGAGCCACATTTGATGTGAAGAAGTTTCACACAATATTTATACCCCCTCCCTTCTTTCCCTCAATTACAATAGGTTTTCTTTGCCTCTTCATGAGATGCAATTCCCTAATTTTACCTCCATTTTCTTCTTTTTTTCCAATACAATCCTTTCCTACCTAATTTTTTATATTACAATAGTAAAATCAAATTATATCTGCAATCTCTATGAATACCCATAACAGATATATGGTTCTTTTCTTTTTACCTTTTTTATGCTTCTCTAGAGTTCTATGTTTGGAGGTCAAATTTTTTATTCAGCTCTGGTCTTTTCATCAGGAATAAATGAAATTCACCTGAATCATTGAATGTCTATCTTCTTCCCTAAAAGATAATACTCAATTTAGCTGGATTGTCGATTCTTGGCTGTATTCCAAGTTCCTTTGCCTTTTAGAATATCAGATTCCAGGCACTTTGATCCTTTAAGGTGGAAACTGCTAGACCCTGTGTAATCCTGATTGTGGCTCCTCAGTATTTGAATTGCTTCTTTTTGGCTTCTTGCAATATTTTTTTCTTGATCTGATAGTTCAGAAATTTAGCCACAATATTCCTCTGAGTTTTCATTTTGGGTTCTCTTTCAGGAGGTGATTCGTGAATTCTTTCAATGGCTATTTTACCTTTGGATTCTAGGATATCAGGGCAGTTGTCCTTGATGGTTTCCTGTAAGATAATGTGTAGGCTCTTTCTTTCATCATGGTTTACAGGAAGTCCAATAATCCTTAGATTGTTTTTCCCAGATCTGTTTTCCATGTCCATGTTTTCCATTTTCTTCTTTTTTTCATTTATTTTGGGATTTTTGAATGATTCTTCATATCTCATAGCTATTAATTTCCATTTGTTCACTTCTGATTTTTAGTGATTTTCTTCATTTACTTTTTTAGTTGTTTTTGTATTTGACCAATTGAATTTTTAAATGATTTTTTTGTTCTGTGGATTTTTTTCCATTTCACAAATTCTGTTTTTCAAGGAGTTGTTTTCTTTTTCCATTTTGTGAAACCTATTTTATAAGGAGTTATATGATTTTCCCATTTCACCACATCTATCTTGTAAAACGTTTTCTTCAGATTATCTGTTTCCTTTCCCAAACCCTCTTGCAAAGTTCTCCTTTCCTTTCCCCATTTTCTCCTAGCTCTCTTTTAAGATCCTTTATGATTTCTGCCAAGAGAGCCTTTTGAGATGGTGACCAATTTATATCACCCTTTGGTGGTTTCATCTGGAAACGATCTGCTTTTAGTGACCTCAGGGTTTGAAATCTGTTCTTCTCTTTCTTCATAAAAACTATCTATGGTCAGAGTTCTTTTTCCTTTTTTGCCCTTTTAAAAAAAAATTGAGGTCTGCTTTTAAGGCAAAGGGGAGAACATTGATTAGGGCAAAAAAGAGGAATGAACTGATTTAGGAGAGAGTAGATTAAAGTTATTATAAAGAGGCGCTTATTCAGGTGAGCACAACTTGGTCACTTCAGTTCTGGAGTTACAAAGACCCATCTTCATGAGTTGACGTCTAGCTTCAGACACTTATTAACTGCGTGATGCTTAGCAAGTCCCTTACCCTGTTTGCCTCAGTTTCCTCATCTGTAAAATATGATGGAGAACAAAATGGCAAAGTTACCCTTGTATTTCTACCAAGGAAATCCCAAAAGGGGTCACAAAGAGTCAGATATGACTGAAGTGACTGAACAACAATGTATCCAGTTATAGCTTGGTTTGGGTAACTTGTGATGTCCTGTCCATCCCTGAGATTCTATGATTCTGGTTTATGGTATCCTCCAGTTGAGCCCCACATGCAATTCAGAGAACACTAATTATAAAGTCAGAAGATAAATTGGAAATCTACCTCTACAACTTACTACCTGGGTGAATGTAAGCAAATCATTTAAATTCTATAGGCCTCAGTTTCCTCATCTAAAAAATAGGTTCTTGTACTAAATGACCTCTAAAGTCCCTAAAGTCCCTTCATGTCTGGGTTTATGGGGGCTACTATATATTACCTCATTTTTCTGTGCTTTGATTCGCCAGGAATCAATCTACCTTGTTTTTGGCCTTTTAGTCCTGGTCTTCTTCATAGTAGAGCATATATCTGGATTTTGTTGACAGAGATACACAACTTATTCTTAGTACTTCCATAAGGATGATATTAACCATAAATTTCAGAGAATCTATAAGAAATCCAATCTTGAACTCTGAAGGAAGTTGGGGTCAGAGATTGATAATTGTGTCATTACTGGAGAAAGTAACCCACTTGTTCAAAGATTAGTTCAAAGGTATTCTTTTGGAATACCTTTAATCACTAAAGTCCCTATTTGTCAAGATTATCAGAAGGGAAATATATTAATTATTTAGGAAACTGGAATAATGACCTTGAAGTCTCTATCAAATCTGAGATTCCATTCATTCAACTCCATGTTTCTATTTGGCTTTGGAGATGTGTGATGTGGTGGTAGTGGTGGTGGTGGAGGGGTATGTATGTATATGTGTCATGATCAATAATGATTTCATTGATCTTGGTCATATTTCTTAAAATATCCTTTTGTGGGCTTCAAGTATAACATTATAGGATCTCTTTGAGGGAAAATTGAAGAAGTCCTGCTCAATATTTTATAGTCTCTGGGGAGCTCAAAGTCATTTGGCTCTGTACTTTTTATACTTATCATGAAACCTCTTCTTTACTAGATACTTTCCCATCCCACTGATCTTCCCCTCCAAAGCACACTTCCAGAGAACATGTCTGGGAGGAACTAAGTCATTAGCCTAGTCATTTCTGGGAATTTACAGCTTTTTCTTCACCTGGCCTCAGAATGTGTGTCTCTAGTCTCCCACTTTTCTCCTTTTACACCTTTTACTCTAAGAACAATTATCATATCAATAGTACATTTGCTTTGAAAGGATCTGTCAATTTGCTATCCTATCTTTCCAGTCCCAATTCCATTTACAACTTTATTACTTCACAGTGTATAACTCTCTTCCATAACCACTACAATTCTATAAATGCTGTTATAGCAATTAAAATATAAGCTCCTTGGGGATTTAGCTTGTCTTGCTTTCATATTTATATGCTCAGAGATAAGTACTTCATAAGAACTTAATAGCTGCTTTTCATTCATTTACACTATGCTTGATAATGTGGCTTGCACATAGTAGGTTTCTGAAAAATGTTCAGAAAAAGAATAAGTGCACAGCAAGTCCTGCTCACCATTTCTCTTTCAATAGTTTCCTATCTACTTGAAAGTAAGAAAATGGAATATCTTTTTTAAGCTCTGTTTTTTTTTAAATTTTATTTTATTTGCAAAGCATATGTATGGGTAATTCTTCAACATTAATGCTTACATAGCTTTCCATTACAAATTTTTCCCCCCAACTCCCCACCCCTCCACTAGATGGCAGGATATCCACTACATGTTAATTATGTTAAAATACTTGACAGATCGAATATATGTATACACATTTCCACAGTTATCATTGTTGTGCAAGAAAAATCGCATCTACACAAAAGACATATCAGATAAAGGAAACACAATGTAAGCAGACATCAATCCAGAGTATGAGAATGTTATGTTGTGGTCTACATTTCACATCCCTCTCTCTGGGAGTATATGGCTTTCTTCAGTGATCAATTGGAAATGGTTTGAAACATTTCATTGTTGAAGAGAGCCATGTCCATCAAAATTGATCGTCATATACTATTGTTGTTGCCGTATATAATGATCTCTTGGTTCTGCTCATTTCACTCAGCATCAGTTCATATAAGTCTCTCCAGGCCTCTCTGAAGTCATCCTGCTGGTCATTTCTTACAGAGCAATACTATTCCATAACATTCGTATACCATAATTTATTCAGCCACTCTCCAATTGAAGGGCATTGATTCAATTTCCAGTTTCTAGCCACTACAAAAAGGGCTGTCACAAACATTCTTGCACATGTGAGGCCCTTTCCTTCCTTTATGATTTCTTTCAGATATAAGCCCAATAGAAATGCTGCTGGGTCAAAGGGTATGCACAGTTTGATAACTTTTTGAGCATAGCTCCAAATTGCTCTCCAGAATGGCTGGATCCATTCACAGCTCCACCAACAATCCATCAGTGTCCCAGCCTTCCCACATCCCCTCCAACATTCATCATTAACTTTTCCTGTCATTTTAGCCAATCTGACAGGTGTGAAGTGGTACCTCGGGGCTCATTTAATTTGTATTTCTCTGATCAATAGTGATTTGGAGCACCTTTTCATATGACTACAAATAGTTTTAATTTCATCCTCTGAAAATTGTCTGTTCATATCCTTTGACCATTTGTCAACTGGAGAATGGCTTGAATTCTTATAAATATGAGACAATTCTCTATATATTTTAGAGATGAGACCTTTATCAGAACCCTTAAATGTAAAGATGATTTCCCAATTTATTGATTCTCTCCTAATCTTGACTGCATTGGTTTTGTTTGTACAAAAACGTTTTAACTTAATATAGTCAAAGTTATCTATCTGGTTTTCAATTAAGACTTCCAGTTCTTCTTTGGACATAAATTTATTCCATCTCCATAGGTCTGAGAGGAAAACTATCCCATGTTCCTCTAATTTGGTTATAACATCACTCTTTATATCTAGATGATGAACCCATTTAGATCTTATCTTGGTGTGCGGTGTTAGGTGTGGGTCCAGCCTTAGTTTCTTCCACACTAGTTTCCAATTATCCCAGCAGTTTTTGTTGAATAGTGAGTACTTATCCCAGAAGCTGGGGTCTTTGGGTTTATCAAAGACTAAATTGCTATAGTTATTGCCTAGTTTGTCTTGTGATTCTATCCTATTCCCCTGATCGACTACTCTATTTCTTAGCCAGTACCAAATGGTTTTGATGACTGCTGCTTTGTAATATAGTTTTAGATCTGGTACAGCAAGTCCACCATGATCAGCCTTTTTTTTCATTAATTTTCTTGAAACTCTTGACCTTTTGTTCTTCCAAATGAACTTTGCTACTATTTTTTTCTAGAACGGTAAAATAATTTCTTGGGAGTTTGATTGGTATGGCACTAAATAAGTAAATTAGTTTATGTAGTATTGTCATTTTTATTATACTTGCTCGGTCTACCCATGAGCATTTTATGTTTTTCCAGTTGACTAGGTCTGATTTTATTTGTGTGGAAAGTGTTTTGTAGTTTAGTTCTTATAGTTCCTGACTTTCCCTTGGCAGATAAATTCCCAAATATTTTATACTATCAACAGTTATTTTGAATGGAATTTCTTTTTGTATCTCTTGCTGCTGAACTTTATTGGTAATAAATAAAAATGCTGATGATTTATGTGGATTTATTTTGTATCCTGCAACTTTGCTAAAGTTGTGAATTGTTTTTAGTAGTTTTTTTAGTTGAGTCTCTAGGGTTCTCTAACTATACCATCATGTCATCTGCAAAGAGTGATAATTTGGTTTCCTCATTACCTACTCTAATTCCTTTAATCTCTTTTTCTTCTCTTATTGCCAAAGCTAACATTTCTAAGACAATATTAAATAATAATGGTGACAGTGGGCAGCCTTGTTTCACTCCTGATCTTATTGGGAATGGTTCTAGTTTGACTCCATTACATATGATGCTTGCTGAAGGTTTTAAGTAGATACTACTAATCATTTTAAGGAAAAGCCCATTTATTCTTATACTCTCCAGTGTTTTTAATAGGAATGGGTGTTGTATTTTATCAAAGGCTTTTTCTGCATCTATTGAGATAATCATATGTTTTTTGTTAATTTGGTTATTAATATAATTATTATGCTAATAGTTTTCCTAATATTGAACCAGCCCTACATTCCTGGTATAAATCCTACTTCATCATGGTGTATTATCGTGAGGATAACTTTCTGTAATATTGTTGCTAAAATCTTATTTAAGATTTTTGCATCAATATTCATTAGGGA
>JAJPUD010019625.1:0-10370 GCA_023553655.1 Myrmecobius fasciatus | reverse complement strand
TACTTTTATTTATTAATTCAATAGTTTTCTTATTTTCAATTTTATTGATCTCCCCTTTAATTTTCAGAATTTCCCATTTGGTATTTAATTGAGGATTTTTAATTTGTTCTTTTTCTAGCTTTTTTAATTGTAAGCCAAGTTCATTGATCTTTTCTTTCTGTTTTATGCAAGTAAACATCTAGAGATATAAAATTACCCCTTTAGGTGTGTTCCACAAATTTTGGTATGTTGTCTCATTGTTGTCATTCTCCTGGATGAAATTATTGATCGTGTCTATAATTTGCTCTTTCACCCATTCATTCTTCAGGACTAGATTATTTAATTTCCACTTAATTTGTGGTCTGTTTTCTCCTGGCCTTATATTACATGTGAGTTTTATTACATCATGATCTGAAAAGGATGCATTTATTATTTCTTCTTTTCTGCATTTGATTTTGAGGTTTTAATGCCCTAACACCTGATCAATTTTCGTATAAATTCCATGAACCCCTGAGAAAACAGTATACTCCCTTCTATCGCCATTCAATTTCCTCCAGAGATCTATCATACCTAACTTTTCTAGCCTTTTGTTTACCTCCCTAACTTCTTTCTTATTTATTTTGTGATTTGATTTATCTAATTCTGAGAGAGCAAGGTTGAGATCCCCCACTAATATAGTTTTACTGTCTATTTCTCCTTGCATCTCTGTTAGTTTCTCCTCTAGGAATTTGGATGCAATACCACTTCGTACATATATGTTTAGTATTGATACCGCTTCATTGTCTATGCTATCCTTGAGTAAAATATAGTTTCCTTCCTTATCTCTTTTAATTAGATCTATTTTTGCTTTTACTTGATCTGAGATAAGGATTGCTACCCCTGCCTTTCTTTGTTCACCTGAAGCATAAAAGTTTCTGCTCCAGCCCTTTACCTTCACTCTGTATGTATCTCTATGTTTTAGATGTGTTTCTTGTAAACAACATATTGTAGGTTTCTGGCTTTTAATCCAGTCTGCTACCCGCTTCCGTTTTATGGGAGAGTTCATCCCATTCACATTCACATTCACAGTTAAAATAACTGTATCTGTATTCCCTGCCATCTTATTTACCCAGAGTTAATGATTTTCTCTTCCCTTTCCTCTCTCTCTTTCCCCCTCCCCAGTACTTTATTTTTGTTGACCACCTCCCTCCAACATCCTCCCCCCTTTAGACTCCCTCCCTCCCCTTTACACCTTTCACCTAATCCTTCTATTAGTTTATCCCTTTCCTTTCCTCCTTTCCCTCCCACCTTCCCACAAGGAGGCTCAGGACTTTCTTTGAAGCCAAATGTGTCTGATATACTCTCTTAGAGTCCAATCTAATAAGAGTAATGTTTACACAATACTCATCACCCTTCCTTCTTTCCCTCAATTATATTAGATCTTCTATGTCTCTTTATGAGATTTTGCCTTATTTTACCTCCTTTATTTTTACTTTATTTTGCCTCCTTCCCCCCCCCACCTTTTTTCAGTATGGTATCCCTTCCACCTCTAATTTCTTTTCGATTATTATCAAAGAAAAATCAAATTCTATCCCCATTCTTTAAGGATACCTATATTAGAAATATAGCTCTCAAGAGTTCTTTCCTTTTTACCTTTTTATGCTTCTCTTGAGTTCTGTATTTGGAAGTCATATTTTTTTGTTCAGATCTGGTCTTTTCATTAGAAATAGGTGAAATTTTCCTGTATCATTGAATGACCATCTTCTTCCCTGGAAGATGATGCTCATTCTAGCTGGGTAACTTATTCTTGGCTGTAATCCAAGTTCTTTTGCCTTTTGGAATATCTGATTCCAGGCCCTTCGATCTTTTAATGTGGAAGCAGACAGATCTTGTGTAATTCTAATTACAGTTCCTTGGTATTTGAACTGTTTCTTTCTAGTAGCTTGTAATATCTTTTCCTTGGTGCAATAGTCCTGAAATTTGGCCACGATATTCCTTGGGGTTTTAATTTTGGGGTCTCTTTCAGGAGGTGATCGGTGAATTCTTTCAAAGCCAATTTTTCCTTCTGATTCTAAAACATCAGGGCAATTCTCTTTCATGATTTCCTGAAAGATAGCCCCAACATTCTATTTTTCATTGTGGCTTTCAGGGAGTTCAATAATCCTTAGATTGTCTTTCCTGGATCTGTTTTCCAAGTCAGTTGTTTTTCCTAGGAGATATTTCATATTTTCTTCTATTTTTTCATTTTTTTATTTTTGTTTGACTGATTCTTGAAGTCTTATTGAATCATTTACTTCTATTTGTTCAATTTTAATTTTTAAAGTATCATTTCCTTCAGTTATCTTTTTTAGCTCCTTTTGTAGCTGGTCAATTGAATTTCTTGGTTCGATGAATTCTTTTTCCATTTTGCCAATTTTATTTTTCAGTGAATTGTTGTCTTTTTCCAATTCACCATTTTTATTTTCCAGTGAATTGATGATTTTTTCCAATTCACCATTTTTATTTTCCAGTGAATTGGTGATTTTTTTCCAATTCACCAATTTTGTTTTTCAGTCAATTTTTGTCTTTTTCCAATTCACCAGTCTTGTTTTCCAGTTTTTCACATCTCTGTTGCAGGGCATTATATCCTTCTTGTACTGATCTCAATTTATTTCCCCATTCTTCTTCTAGTTCTCTTTTGAGATTCGTTATGCAATCTTCCAGAAAAGCCTTCTGAAAAGGGGTCCAGCTCATGTCTGCCTTTGTGACTTTCTCTGGGATTGTTTTCAGAATCTCGGGATCTGGGGACTGCTCTACTTTCTCTCCTTAGAAGCTGTCTATGGTGAGCGCTCTTCTGCTTCTTGCTCTTGTTTTTGAGGTGTAAGAAGTTTAGTTCTGGATCACTTGAGGTCTGAATCACTAGCAGTGAATTCTGCTGTTTCAATTTACCCCGGGGCAGTTTGCCAAGTTGATTTCCGGAGTGGGGCTCGGCTAGATCCGCACTAGGACCACGTTTTCAGCTGCTCTCAATCCACTCTTCATCAGAGGCAGATCTGCCAAAGCACCTGCCTGCAAGCAGCATGAAGTGGCCCACAAGTCTCCCAGGGGCTTCCTGGGTGCTTAAAATGCACCTCTCTGTCGCAGCTCTGACTTCGGCCCCGGCTGGCGTCTGATTGTGACCAGTGGCTGATTCCCTTGAGGCTAACCTTCTCTGGAGTTTTTTCACAATAGATTTTTGATAGAAGTGCGTTGTAGTCCAAGTGTTTGGTGGAGCCCTCTCTCCAGAAACAGTTCGGAGGCTCAATTTGTCTGGGTCTGAGGGAAGGTCTCAGGAGCTCACAGAGGACCCTGTCTGCAGTTCGCCATCTTGGCTCCCACTCCCAAGCTCTTTGTTTTTTTTAAACTTAATTATTTTGGATTGACCTTTCCTCTAAATCTGGGCAAATCATCAAGGTTTTTACATATTCAAACATCTTAAAGCCAACAATTTCAAGGGATCTAGGCAACTGCAAGAGTAAAAAACCTCAAAGCAGAATGGAGAAAGTTCTGAGTTAGAGGACAAGATAAAAGAAAAAAGGTGGAGTTACAATACAAGTATATGGAAAGGTTGCCCAAAGTGGAGGGAGAAGAGTTGAGAAGAAGAATAAAGCAGAGTGAGAGATATAAAAAAGGGAGAGTTGAAGAAGAAATTCTATGACAAAAAAATCATGTTAATTGTAGAAGGGAGATATAATGGGCAGTTAAGTATGATATCAGGGTTTCAGTCTACATGAAAAAAGGGAAAATGAGAAATAATAGTAACAAAAACAATAATTATATATACATATACATATATACATATATACCTGAAAATACACAGAAATACATGCATCCATACATATAAATACAGATACACATACAACATACCGGATGTAAAAGATACATCCAGTTTAAATCCAGCCTCAGACATTTAATGGCAGTGAGCACCCTAAACTAGTCCCTTCATTTTGGTTTTTCTCAATAACTTTATCTGTAACATGGGTGTAATATAGCACCTATTTCCAGGATTATTGTGAGGATCAAATGATGTAAATAATTGCAAAATTCTTAGCATAGTATCTGGTACACAGCAAACACTATATAAATGTCACCTGTTATAAAACAACACACATACATAGATATATAAACATATATATGCATAAATGTATACACATAAATATATTTTATACACATACATATTCATAAATATATACATAGTTTTGTTCAGATATTAGGGAAGAGAAAAGTTGAAAATGGAGAAAAAGGGAACTCCATGATTTTACCTATAGCTAGCAGACCTTCCCTTTGCCTTAGCATAGTTCAGAGTTGGAGGATAATGGATGTGTGTTGACTCATTGATTGTTGACTGCTAAGTTGCCATTAACAAACAGTTATTGAATAGGATTGGGTTTTGAGAGTGAGAAGAAGAGACACAGCCAATAAAAATGATGGAAGAAGAAATAAAATGGTAAAATGTAAAAAAGAAAGAAATAAAATAAAACAGGAGGAAAAAAGTTCAATAAAATGTGAAGGATTGGGAAAGACTAAGAAAGATAGCAAGACATAGGGGACCTTAGGCAAAAAGACAATAAATTAACATGTTTGTTTGAATACAGGGACTCCTCAGCAAAGCTGAGAGCTCACATCTGCTTTTGATCGGCCTCATGGCAAGCCAGCATCAGATCAGAAAACAAATGAGATGATAATGTGGATGAAACCACAGCAAGTTTCAACTGGCACAAAAATATCCAGGAGGGAGAGAGGCTGCCAAATCAAGAAAAGGCTGCCTAGGTTTTAGTCCCAAGTATAGATAGTTCTGTTGCTTAGCATTGTTCAGCCCGAACAATGTCTTCCACTGGTAAGACAGAGAGCTAACAACATAAGGGGGTGGATGTCATGAGGATTCCAGCTCCCTTGAAGTCTGCAATTCCCTAGGGTGATAGCCCAGAAGCTAATGATGGTGCATTTGCTTAACTGCAGGGTCTTTCTGATTAGACGGTTCTTTACTGTGAAACAGAATAGGACAAGAGAAGTAATTGTTACTTCAAGGGGGATTTTCTTTTTCTTTCTCTATATGCTTCTCCCTACCTTGTAAGATGCTTCAATTGTTGCTGAATTGCCAGAAAGGTTGACTAATATGGAAATATAATCTCCTTTTACCTCAAACCATCTATATGAATTTCTAGGTTGATTGAAAGGAAAATGCTACAGTGCCAGAGAGACAGCATTTGATATGTTTTAACCAGCTTCACCCAAAGGCTTGTAGCAGATTGGAGGGGGAGAGAAGTGGAGCATAAACTCTAGAATACTACATAGTGGCAGATAAGATGTCCTAAGGGTCCCCAATTTAATAAATGATGATGATGATGATGATGATTAGAAGCTGAATGATTTGAAAAAAAAACATGGAAAGACCCGAAATAATGAAGGGTAAAATGAGCAGAGCTTAGAGAACCTTGTATACAGTAACAGCAATATTGTTTTAGAGGACTTTGAGTGAATTAGTCATTTTATCTTCTATTAACACTCAAATTAACTTGAGAAATGTGAAGAAAGATACCATCTGCATTCAGAGAAAGAATCAATAAATAGAAGTGTGTATATAATAATTTTCCCACACAAATACACACACATATATTATATAGGCTTTTTTGTGTCTAATGGTAATAGCCATTTCTAGAGTTGGGAGAGGGAAGAAAAAACGAAAAAAAGCACAGCAATTTTGTAATATATTTGAAAAGAATTGCAGGTTGCATGATAGATTTGCAGTTTCATATACATTATATCATCTTTTTATTGAACTATCTTGTATAGAAATGCTTCTTTACTCCATAAATTAAAAAAAATAAAAAAAATAAGTTACCTTGCTCTTCCCACATATCATCTCCATAAGTTTGTCCATTCAGTTCAGATTTCACCATTCATCTCAGATCATCACCCTTGGTCCTGCCTCAGTTATTTGGTCTGATCATGCATACAGATATCACTTTGGGAAATAAAGTCACATTGTGGCTGTCAGTAGCATCTTTCCAAAGCCCTATGTTGAGAAGATGCTATTCTGAAAATTGTAGGGAACTGTAAGGTTTGCCTTTTTTGTAAAATGAGAGATTTAAATTCTTAACCTGGGGTCTTGAAATTCTATTAAAAACAAATATATTTTCGGGGTAGCTAGGTGGTGCAGTGGTTAGAGCACCAGCCCTGAAGTCAGGAGGACCTGGAGTTCAAATCTGGTCTCAGACACTTCCTAGCTGTGTGACCCTGGGCAAGTCACTTAACCCCAATTGCCTCAGCAAAAAGCAAAAAAACAATAAAAAAATATATTTTGATATCTGTATTTAAGTATGAGTGGTTTCTTGTGTAATCCAATATAGCACTTTGGCTGTCTGGTAAAGCCTATTAACCCTTTCTCAGAAAAAGTTTTTTTTTTAATATATCTGGGTCTCAATTTAAAAGACAGAGGTGTTACAATTAGGGAAGATGGAGAGAGGAACATGAAATATCAAGAAACAGGATAAGAAGTCAATGCAAGCTCTAAATGCAATTGATACAAGGCAGCAGTCAGACCTACAGGAAAAGCTTGACTCTTAGAAACATCACTGAAACACTGATGCAAAGTTGCACCTAGTGAACAAAATTGCACAGACCTTTTCCCCAGAGAATCCACATATAGGGAATCATGCTTCCTCTCCAAAAGGGTTTCCTTTTTTCTTGGTGATTGCTATCACCTTATATTGCTTCTACTAGTCTTTGCCATGCAGTATAGTTGTCCTTGGTGTGCCAGTCTTGTGGTGCCCTTGTCACAGCCCTACTTTGACCTCTACAGAAAGGCTAGATCCTCAAGAAGATGGGCTCTTTTTTATCCTGATGTAATTGCAACTGAAATAATTTTGCTCTCTTTGTTATTACCTCCTTTTAAAATCATTGAAAGGTTTATTTTTTTGGTAAACAATTTTTTCAGATTCTGTTTTGAAGCAAGTTAGTCACACATTTATTTTGTGAGCAGCAAAGCAGAGGATTCAGGGCTTGAACTTGATGACATGCAAAAAGCATAAATTTATATTGTTATATAGAAACTTGATTTGTAGCAATTTACTATTAGAAAATTTATAAATCAGAGAACTGATTTAATACAGATTAACTTACGAGGAACTTTGCAGAGTTTTTAGGTTCCCTCAGCTCAGGTCAATCTGTTCATTTCCAAAAGCCAGATGTTTCCACAGAGAGCTAGAAAACAGAGTTTAAGCATTCAGACATCTGCCTATTAACATACTCTGGATGACTGGAGTGGGGGTGGAGGTGGGGAAGGGAAGAAGGTAGAATCTAAGTGTTTTCATATTTGTGCATGTCTTGTTCACCTATTCTATTTTTATGGTTTACCTTTTGCGTGTGGGTGTCTTAGAACCCTCTGGTAGCCTGCTAAAGCATATGAATTCCTTCTCAGAATATTTAAAATTATACTTGAAAGGTGCTAAATTTTACTTAGAGGTTAATGAGAATAATGATTAATTTCCCCCCACCCAAGTTCATGGACTGCATTTAAACCATTTGTGGACCTCAGTTTTAGAATTTCTGCTCTGTGTCTCTAAGTTTATCATGTCAAACATAAAAATCATTGTGTATGTAACTTCCATATGTTAATATTGTTTTCCTTCTTTTGACTTTTTACTGAAACTTATTTTCCTATGTATTAGTTATTTTGAAATACTTGATATACTATCAAATGGGATTTTATAATATTTGGTAATTTATATTTTTTTCTGAAGATGCATGCATTTCAATTCATAATAAAGTAGGATTCCTTCTATGCCTCCTTTTACAATTATAAAAATAATATAATGATAACAAAGATAACTCACATTTGTATGGCTGCTTAAGGTTAATGAAGGGCTGTTCTGATCACATAGTAGTTGCTAAATAAATGATTGATTTCATAAGTGCATATCTGGTTCAGGATATAGCTTTGTTTCCAAAAGAAAAATGAGATGGTGTTAAGCTTTTACCCAAGGGAAAAATGAGTCCTTTTTAAGTCTTCTTCAGCATGGCAGATTTTGAGCCCAGATGATCTGCTCTCCTTTGGAATATGATTTTTTTTTGAAACTATTGTAAATTCTTTCAGATTCATAGTAGAATGTAGGATTTGAAGCCTTTGACCAACAGTATCATCACCTCACTTTACTATACTCTGTCAGAGCTCAGTGGGAAAAGGTGGAGAAATGAAAGAGGTGTAAGCCCTTAAATCAATGTTGCATTTAGAACGTTCACATAAAGCTCCAAACATAAGAGGCTCCATCTATTTATATGCCCCCTTCATGGCCACCTGCCTTCCTTAGCTTCATGTTTGGCCCCTCTGTGCTTTTCATCCCCAGTCTCTTCACTCCTTCCATCCTAACTCTCACCTACTGTGATTTTGATTCCCCCTTTGTGCCCTTTTTTGGTTATTTGGATGGAGGCAACTAGATTCTTTATCCTTTCATCCTGACCCAGTTAACCTTGCTAGACCTGCTTAGAAAGAAGGACTTCACATCCTTCACCTATACATTCATTTCTCATTATTCAACTCCTCATAACTCTGCTTTTTCTTATTTGTTCCTGTCTCTATGATTTTGCAGGAGACATGACCCATGACTGAAATGCCCTTTCCTTAGCTGCTAAGAACTCCCTGTACTCTTCAGGAATCTTAAATCATCTCCCAGGGAAGTCTTCCTTAATTACTCTACTACCCACAAAATCTGAGTCCCCAACCAGTTCAAATGACTTGCCCAAAGTCACAAAAGATGGCATCAGTCAGGATTCAAACTCAGGACATCTGACTCTAAATCCATGCTCTTCCTTCTTCCTCACATGACTAATATTTGCAGAGCAACTTATGTACATTTATTTGATTTTCACAAAACCTTCTGAGAAAGGTATTATTATGATGCCCATTTTAGAGGTGAGAAAAATGAGTCAGTCAAGTGACTTGCCCAGTTTTACAGAAACTAAATATTAAAAAAACAATATTAAAATCCATTTCTATCTGGAATCCAACTCAAATAGTCTTTCCAATACACCATGAAACTTCTAAAGTCATCTCTTTAGTTAAGAGAGTCTTAACCTGGAGTCCATGAACTTGTTTTCTAAATATTTTGATAAGTGGATTTCAGTATAGTTTCCTTGATAATGATATACACATTATGCATTTAAAAACTTTTATTTTGAGGTCCACAGCCCAGGGATCTACCTTCTGCTCTACCCAATTGCCTTACCCACGTTATTTGGGTCTAATTTTACTCCTGATTGGTCTATTGAATTAATTTATTCTCTACCTTGCTTTTGGACTATTCTCTCTTTTCTTTCTTTAGTTTCTTCCTCTTTATGTCCTCAAAATATAATAAATACCCCCCTATGTCCTTTCCTGAATCCTTTTCTCTTTTCTTCATGTATATGTTTTCCTTTCATCATCACATTTACTACCATACCTTCAACTACAATCCCTATATCTATGATTTCCACATTGATATTTTCAACCCTGATATTTTCCTTTAACTCCATCCTTACTTTTTTTCTTTCATTTTTGTTAAATTTTTTAATAGTATTTTATTTTTCCAAAGATGTGTAAAAATAATTTTCAATATTCATTTCTGTACAATTTTGTGTTCTGAATTTTTCTCTCTCCTTCCTTTACCTAAACCAAGCATTTTGAAGAAAAAAAAATTATCTGGCAAGAAATGATTGGAGAACAAACCTCTGAAGTATATGTTTTACTCAATTTTCTGTTTTCCTCATCCCCCAACTTTCCTTTTGGCTAGTAGATGGAAGAAAGAGTAAGGAAAGGTGTAGCCTGTTTGAAACTTACTGAAGTAGGAGAAAAATAGAGAGGCACTGGATAGCCTCCTGACTCAATTTCACCCCAATTTAATTTTGTAACTGGGTTGATCTGTTGCCTGCTACCATCACATTGGTCTTACATTGTGCCCTGCTCATAATAATACTGTGGTTCCACTTCTTCCACAGGTCTCTACTCTTTCCATGCTAGAAGATATCTCTAGGCAAGTAATCTTCTCGCTTTGGAAGATTCCTCTTACTCTGTAATTGTATTATAAACAATTACCTCATTATCCAGTACATTATACATTATTTACTTGACTTGACTATCCATAGCTTTCCACAAATTATTCATACTCTTTTGGCTTCAATTGCAACCATGAGAAACAAGAAGAAAATACTAAATGATTACTCTTGCTGGTTTCATGAAAAAATGGCTTAGAATGGTGAGATAAAAATCTCTTAAAGGGCAAAGCAAAGAGGAAATATAAGGATATTGGAAAATATTCACTAAAATATATTTCCTACTGTTTCCATCATCCTAATGATCTATTTTCCCCAGGCAATTTCTTGAAATGAATGAATGCATGAATGAAAAATATCTATTTTTT
>JAJPUD010019624.1:0-26218 GCA_023553655.1 Myrmecobius fasciatus | reverse complement strand
ATTGGTAAAATGATTCCTGATCACCCCAAGGGCACCTAACTGATTAAGATCCTTCTCCTTCTGTAATATATGGGAAAGGAAATATTCAGAATTGGACCCTCCCTCTCCTGAACCCGGGCAGCTCAGCTCAGCCCAGCACTCTGTGAGATCAGGAGATGACTGTCCCACCTTTGCTCATTTTATCTAGGGCACAGGGGAAAGAGATCATTTTTGGGGGGGGTCCCCTTGAAAAACAGAATTATTTGCTATCACCAAATCCTATTTGTTTTGTATGGATTTAATTTTTTCTGAAGCGGTGTGTCTTCTGATCTCTCCTGCCCTCTCTCTCTACTCTCATCACTTAGGAAATGAGCTTTAGGAGTCTTTCCCCGTAGTCCAGAAATCCAAGGTGAAGAATTTCATTAACAATCAAGAGGACGTAATCAACATTCTAATAATTCCCGATCCTCTCTTCTTCTCTTTGCATCCCCCTAAATGCCAGTCCCCATCCCCCTACCTCCCCCAGCCCCAGCTCATTCAGGGCACTCCCAGACATACTCACCTTGACAAAGAAATCTCATTTCCTCTTCAGTCAAATTTGCTTTGCTATTAAATTCAGCACCTTAACTTCTGCCCTGAGGAGCAAGTGGAGTGGGGGAATTTCTGCGTTTCCCTGGCTTCTGGAGAGAAAGCTTAGCAGGGTAAAAGACTCATTCACCATGGCCCCCCACATTACCATAAGTTTATCTCAGGATTCAGTCCTAGGGGAAGGGGAGGGGGATGTTCTGAGGGGCCGACACTCCTCCCCTCTTCCAGGGAGTACTCTCAGAGCACATTTGGTGAGATGGATGATCACAGGACCTCTTGCTCAGTACCAGTACTTGACTTTGGGTGGTAGGAGGATTATGGGATCTTAAAGGATGGTAAAGGCCATTTTGTCCAATCCTCTTCTTTTAGAGATGAAGAACCAGAAGTTAGGGGGTGTGGTACAGGACTTGTGCAAAGTCACTCTGGCCAGACATGGCAGAGCTGGGACATGAGCCCCGTATCATGATTCCAAATCCAATTCCCTTTCCACTGTACCACGAAGGCCTCTTTACTACCAGCTGTCTCCCCTTTTGGTACTGGTGAAGTTACCTTCAGGTCACTGAACTCTTCTCATCTGAGACTAACTTCCTTTCAGCTCCTTCCACACACAGTCCCTATACTGGCCTGGGTCCTCTGGACTGGAAACAGTCATATGCTTATAGGATTTAGTGCTGGAAGGTATTTAGTCCAGGATCCATCAACATATAGCCCCCCTACCCACTCTGGTAGCTTCACTTTATTAGGCAGCCTTTAAGTTAAAAATGCTTTTTAAAAAACAAATCTTCAGAAGAAGTTTTATTGTAATTAAAAGTATATAAATGATTCTGTTCAAAAACAGGGGCTGGCCAGATTTGGATTTCAGGACATGGCTTGTGACTCCTGGATTCTAGTTCAGTTTCCTCATTTTACAGGGAGAAAACTGAGGTTCAGAAATTTAATGCCCTGCTCACGGTGCCCTCCCTCTGCACTGGGGCAGGGGACTTCTATTTTAATTACTGTGCTTATTTGATGGTCACTGCATGTGCACAAGTGTGCATACAAAAACACATTACACACATGCTGCGCTGATGACTGAACCTGGTGACCAAGGAAGGCTTCTGGGATGTGTTCAGCTCAGCCTTGAGTGGAGGATGCTTCCAGACACACCGCAGGGCTTTGAGAAAATGAACTGGTCAGTTAGCAGAGGTGAGGGGGGCCACAGCAAGAAGGAAAGGAGGCACCTCCTTCCCCCTCCAGATATCCCCACAGGTCCTGGAGCAGGGAGAGAGATAGACAGAAAGAGACAAAGACAGATTACAGACACAGGTACAGAGACATATGGACACACAGAACATAGTACAGACAGCAAGGGCATGAACAGCTACAGAGGTTTCTGGGAGGAGCTCTGGGACACTTCAGGAGGATTAGGGAATCTTACTTCTTGCTGCTGTCATTACTGATAGAATGTGGCCAGCTTTTGCAGGGGTGGCAGTACAGAATAAGACCCACCTGGCCCATGCCCAGTCCATAATCACCACGGGCTTAGAAGCCCAGACCTAACCCTCCCCCATCTTCAGCACTCACGCTTTCCCTTTATCTCCAGCTCTCATGGGAGATATTAAGGAATGACCCCAGAGAAGGTCCAGTTCAGGGAATGACCATCTCTAATCTCAGTTACTTGAAAGCAAAAGGGAACCACATCCCTATAACTAATCTTGTCCTAGAGTCAGATGTGTCTCTACATTGACTCCCCACCACAGTATCTCCCCTACCCCAGGTAAGACCTGGCCAGGTCAGCTTTCCTGGGGAGGGGACAGAGAGTATAGGGCAAACAAGGTTATGGTAAGAAGAAAGGTCTGGGGGCCTTCAATAGGGAGTTCAGTGGTGTAGCAGGGCTGGAGAGAGATACCCTGGTCTGAGAAGGTTATGTTCTATTGTGGAAGGAACCCCATGATGGAAGTCAGAAAACGGATGCTACTGCTGTGTCTGTGTCACCTTGGCTAAGGGACATCTTACCTGTCTGGGCCAGGCCTTCTGTACAGTGAGGAGGGAGAGGTAAACTAGATGCTCTAATTTTTTTTTAGTTTTTATGATGGCAAGGACTTTAGAGGAGAGATCTGGTTGAGAAAGATTGGAACATGGTTGGGATGGTAAAGGACATGGCTGCTGTCTCCTTCTAGGATGATAGAAGGTCAAGAATAAAAGGTACTTCTAGAGAAAAGACTCCTTGGCTAATTTATCTCTGTCTTCCTCATCAGAGATCAGGAAAAAGGGAACAATTAAGGAAGCAAAGGGAAGCTTCGGTGTTCAAGGAGCAGGGGAGAGATTAGTCCTTTAGACTCAGGACATAATTTATAACACACAGACTCCATATATCCCTAATTGTGGTTGGAGATCTGTTCCACAGGCAATGCCCAAAGGGCAGACCCAGGCACCAGGGACTGCCACAGATTAATAACATCCCTACCTAAGGTACAATTAGGGTCTAATTCCTTTTGTGCATCAGAGACAGGGATAATTGTTATGGGGAGGAGGAGCTATCTCTGAGACCCAGGCCCTAACTCCAGAATGAGGGGCAGGGGGAGGGTCTAGAGAAGTGCTAAGCTAAAGGGAAAAGACCTCACTGGACAGTAAAGGGGAGCATCGGGCCTAGAGAGAGAAGCTGGAGCAACAGGGTATGAGCTGGGAGTGGAAGGGCCATGGGACAGTACATTCTGAGTCAGGGACAGCTTATCTGTCATCACAGGGTCTTGACAAAGGACACTGCCTTGCAGAATCCAGAAGGAGTGAGGCAGGAAAAAGGGAACTGACCCAAAGGTTCCAGCTGCTCTACGAGGGCAACATGAAGATTAGTGTCTGTGTGTGGAGGAGGAAGCAGAATGAAACGCTCTAAAAATCCTAAGATATAGAGCTACTTCCTTAAGGATCACCCTAGTCATTTTCTAGTTGAGGAAACTGAGTCACTGCCAGGTGAAGTAACTTTTGTTATTCAGTCATGTCAGACTCTTTGTGACCCCATCGGACCATACTGTCCATGGGATTTTCTTAGTAAAGATACTGAATTCAGGTCTTCCTGACTCCAAGCCCAGCATTTTATTCTGAGTGAATCTAGCTTCTCAAAGTAAATTTTGCCTAAGGGCAAAAGAGATAAATGATGGCAGATCTGAAATTTGTACCCATTATTAATTCTCAATTCAGGCTTCCTTACCCCATGTATGATGGTCATCTCTGTGTCCCTGAACACTTGGTGATTAGTCCTGCTTCCCTGGATGTCACAGGGGTTAGAAGTAGGCCTGTCCTTTCACTCTGTGCATACCTGAGCTAGGCCGGCCCTTCGTGGATCCCCCTTCCCCTGCCCCTTTTATTCTGTTCCGCTTGGGTAGGTGAGGAATCCCACCTCAGCCCCTGGCTCTTTTCAACTCCCACATCCCCTGCCCCTTTAATCCCAATGGCCCCTGTGTTCTCCCCTTCCTCTCCCTCCCTGCGGCCTTGGTGGCTGCCCAGAATTTGCATCAGCTGTGTAGCCACAAAGGGAGGTATCCATAAGCTCCCCCTCCCCCTCTCCTTGGGATAAAGGACAGCACATCCCATTGAAGGCCCTTCCTTCCATCAGCCCGGCTCCCCATTGAGAGGAAGCTGGATTGACTACATTGTTGAAGTCTTTCAGGAGGAGATTCCTCCATTCAGAGGCAGCCTCCGGATACCAGCTTAATCCAGCTGTGGGCACCAGATACACTTCAGCTCTGAGCTAGCTTTGAAGGCCCCTGGGAGGGTGGGGAGGCAGGAGGGAGCTCAGGGCCAGCAGGAAGTTTGGAGCTGAGAACCTGTTTGACGAGGAATTCAGTTATCAGCCCACAGCAGAAGGACCAGAGAAGGCAGGCCCCTGAGGGGCTGGAGAGGGGTGGGTTTGAAGGGTCTGGCCCATGCCTTTCCAGGACTTTGGAGGGAGGGGGGCTTGAGTATCAACTGACTCTCAGGTTGAAATTAGGGTTGTAGCTACAGCTGGGGCTGTGGTAGAGAGCTGGGGGCAGACAGACAGACAGACACTCCTCCAGATGTGGCCTGGGAGGGCCTTCTTCCTCTCTTCCATATGGCACCCCAACAACCAGCCAAGGACACCTAGGTAATAATCTGGGACTAGGGGCCTGCCCCACAGGGGTTCCAGCTTCCGTACTTCCCCTCCCTGCCCTACTTAGTGATTCCTTTCTGAAAGAATAGAGACTTGGAGAACTGTGGGCCCAGGTGCTTGCAGATAAGATAGCATGAGGAGCAACCCAGAAGCCTGCTGAGGCAGCCACTTTGGGGTTTAAATATAAACCTGGATTTCCTGGGTCCTAGATGACTCAATACTGCTGGATGTCTTTATTGGAGGGAGTGAGGAAAGGCACCTAGAACCAGAGAAATGGGCTTTTGTGGAGTGTCAGGCAATGAGATGGGCAAAAGGAAGGTTTAGGCCCCAGTCTCTCGACTGGCTTCACTCCCAGGCAAAGCAGATTACAGTGACTTGAAGGAACCCAGGAAGTCCCATCCTATCTCTGGAGAAATCTTTATTCCTTAATGCCTGAAATTCCACTGTTTGTAATTAATTTCTTCAGGATAAGCATTGTCCTTATTTAAGGTACAAGTTACTAAGATTTTTTTGATGAATGAATTGAAAAGATTTTATTTCCCAAGGAAGAGGCAGCTTTGAGGGCGAGGATTGATAACTGGTGCTTGGAAAAAAGGCAGGGTGCAGTTCTCATAGGATCAGATATTTAAAGCTGACAGGAACCCAAGAGATCATTGAATCTGGGCTCCTCATTTTCCAGATAAGCTGGTTTTCAGAAAGACACAAGTGATTGCCCAAGGTCACACAGGGAAGAAGCAGTAGCAGAAGTGTTCCAGCCCAGATCCTGTGATTCTCAGTCAAACCCTCCTTACACGGGGCCATGCTTAGAAATTTCACTACTATGCCTGGGAACTCTTGGTGAGTCTGCAATTTTAGTCTTTGGGTGCAAGGTTTATCTGGTCTGGGCTGAGTCCGTGCATCTGTCCTTCTCACTCTCTGCCTGGTCAGTGTCCATAGGATTTCCATGCACATAGGAAAAGTGTGCAGTTCCCATCAGGCAAAGGCTCCATCCCCACCTCTGAGGGAAATCCAGGCTGTTGGCCCTGATCTGCCAAGCTCTGGCTGGTCTGGATTCTGGTTGCCATGGAGACGCCAGCTCTGCTTTGTGCCTACAAGAAGGGAGAGCTGCTGGGTGTATCCTGCCCATGGAGGCAGGGTTTGAAGCCCAGGGGAGGATAAAGGCTACCGGAGCCAGGCAGACAAGGACATATTTCCAGCAAGCAATCCCAGCTTCCCACTCACAGCTCACACCTTGAGAACCATCAAGGTAGCAGCATGAATCCCCACGAACCGTGTGTGTGTGAGAACATAAGGGCACTCACCCAGTACAGGTGGGCACAGAGACGTACAGGACAGATGGACCCCTGTGAATGCTGGACATGTATAGAGGAGCTCATGTACACATCTAGGGAGAGAACAGGGGCCTGGGCCCTAAAGGTGTCTGTTACTATCTCTATGACTTTGTACTGACCCCTTCTGTTCTGGCCTCGATTTCCCTACCTGTAAAATGAAGAAGTTGGACCAAACCTTAAATGAAGAAGAGATTTCAGAAGCCATCTAACCGCTCTTTTTCGGTTCTACAGCTGAGGAAGCTGAAACCCAGGGAAGTTAAATCACAGAGAATAAATATCAGAGTAAAATTTGATCGCAGGCAGGGCCTCTTACCCCAAAGCCAACATTTCTTTCCACTGTATCATGCTACATCTATGAACTAGATGGTGAAATAGAGAGAGAATTTGACTTAAAGTTAGGAAAGCTTGAGATATGAATCAGATACTTACTGGCTGTGTGACCCTGGGCAAGATATAGAACCTCTCTGTTTTCTGATCTGTAAAATGGGAATGATAATGGCTCCTACCTCACCAAGTCCTTGTAAGATTCAAATGGGACAATGTATAAAGTATATACACATGTGTAATGTGTATAGACAAATATATAATAACCTTGAAGTGTTACATACATGTTGATTATTATTATTATCATCTCCATGGTTTCTTCTTCTTCTTCTTTTTTTTTTTTTTTTTTTTTGCTGAGGCAATTGAGGTTAAGTGACTTGCCCAGGGTCACACAGCTAGGGAATGTTAAGTGTCTGAGACCAGATTTGAACTCAGGTCCTCCTGACTTCAGGGCTGGTGCTCTATCCAGTGTGCCACCTAGTTGCCCTACCATGGTTTCTTCTAATATTGAAGTTGGTAATTATAATTTTTATTATCTCTATGATTTCTTCTAATATTGACATTTAGTAGCTGTATATTTCTGCACATGGACATACTCAGCCATCTAGATCATGGAAACTCGGGCTCATGGACAAGAAGGAGTAAGAGTGGAGGAACAGGGGGATTCATGAACATGTGGACACATGGAGACAGGGGCCTAGGGAGAAGCAAACTGGCAGGCCTGTGGGCACCCAGCTCTGACCAGGGAGGCCCAGGCACTTGTTCTTCCCCGCAGGTGGTGCCTTGGCTCACCCCTTCTGCCAAGTCAGTGGCACCTGAGAAGGGAACTAGCCTGGTAGCTGACCAGGAAAGAAGCCAGGCGGGTCTCTATGGACTGAGACAATCTAGAGTCAGGAGTTATGTCATTCTTTGAACATGGGCCTGGAGGCTCTGCCGCAGGCACATCTGAAAAATAAATAATAACAGTGTGAATAATTCACAGAAACTGTGTGAATAATTTACCACAGCCTCCTAAGTACCCTGCCCATTAGCCACCGCAGAGCCCAAGACCCAGACCAAGTCGACCAAGATCCCCACTGTACCTCAGTGCCCACCTTCTGGCCTCCTATGGCCAGGAAGGGGGATCTTGGTCTGGGGAAGTGTCTGTGCCTGTGTCTGTGTCTTGTGTGTCTGTGTGTCTGTTTCCCCTGATGCTGGGCAAGACTGAAGACAAAGGAGAAGAGAAGGCAGAGGATGAGACGGTCAGAGAGTGTTGTGGTACCCATGAGCTTGTACAGACTCCGGTGGATGGTGGAAGGCAGAAGGGGCGTGCTAGAGGGTCCCTGAGGTCCTGAAGAGTCAGACATGACTGAAGTACTAAGAAAGCTGTGGGGACTGCGCAGAGATCTCTGCCTGGATCCATGCAGAAATCCCCAAAGAAACCTTACAGGCAGCCACAGGACCGGTGCCAGTCCGGAGCTGAGAGGGGCTTGGCAAGGAGGGAGGATGCTCAGTGGGGACTGGCTTAATGCTCCCTCTCCAGGCTACTTAACAGGCAGATTGATAAAACCCACCACAAGGCACTACTGTGTGAGAAACTCCAGCCCTAAGACCCTGGGACCTGTCTGTGGAGAACAGCATAGGAAGAAACTGGGCGTCTCTGATCTTTGGTACTTCCCTTCACCCTCAAGCTGACGCAGAGATACCCATTTTGTCTTTATTCTCTCCCCAAAGAGTTCCGGGGAGTGGGAGGCGGGCCCCTTCAAAGATTAAGGGTTACAGTGACTTTAAGAGTCATCTAATTCAGCTCTTCATTCTGTAGATACTGAAAGTGACTTGCCCAAGGTTATTCTGTTGTGTAAAATTCCTATTTGGGCCCTGCAAATTCAGTGTCCCCTCCCAGGGGCACCCAGGAAACAAGGTGGCAGAGGGGGGAAGAGGGGGTAGAGGGGGCAGTCCAGGTGTAGAGAAAGGTATGGATAAGGTAAATGAGATGTCCTGTGTAAGGAACAGCAAGGAGGCTGGATGGGCTGAACTGAAAAGTCCATGGAGGGGAACATATAATGAGGCTGAAAAGATAGTTTGGAGCCTGGTTACAAAGGACTTTAAATGCCATAAATAGGACCCTAGACTGCTAGAGTAGGAAGGGACCAGAGGCTCAGAGAGAAGTGAGTCACAAAGCCAGTTCATAGGAGATCCTGGGGCAGAGCCCAATTATTCGATTTTTCAACAAACATTCATGGAACACTGATTAGATGAGGAACACTCAGCTGGGTCCTGGGTGTGTGTGTGTGTGTGTGTGTGTGTGTGTGTGTGTGTGTGTGTGTGACAAAGCACAAATAATGTATGTTCTTCCACTTGCTGAGTTGATAGTTTTGTAAGAGAAAAAGATACAAATACATAAATTGGATGTAGATCAGTGTTGAGTGCATTGGAGAAGTACAAGACAGAGCATCAGGTGATGTCTAAGGTTGAAAAGGGATGAGGAAGGCTTCATGGAGGAGTTGGCATTTGGTTTGGACTTTAAAGGATGGTAAGGAATTCCACAAGTGAAGGCTGGTAATTCTGAGCAAAGTTACAGACTGGCCAAGACAAATGACACATTCAGGGAACAGATAGAGTTAACTTTGAAGTCAAGAAACCCAAGTCAAATCTTGCTTCTGAAGTTTGCAGGAAAATTTACCTAACCTCTCAGAGTGTCATTTTATTCATTTCTTAAATAGAAATGATAATAATACTTGTAGAGCCCACTTCACAGGGTTGTTGAAGGTCAAATGAGATAATGTATGTAAAATCCTTTGCAAACCTTAAAGAATACATAAATGTCAGCAATTGTTATTCTTCTCTTCCTTAACCCTTCTCCTTTTTTATTTCTCTCAACAAAAACTCAAAGTGGGGCTTGGCCGTGAATCCAAGTTTGGGGTGTGGGTTAGGATGTATGTTGGGGGTTAGGACAATTTAATCAGAATTTTATTCGCATAGCCCCAAGGGAGGGATAAAGGAAGGGTCACAATGGCATGAATCCATAGGTAAATAAAGAAATTGTACCAGCCAGTTTGTTTATCTTATCTGGCACATTTCTAATTGGCATATTCAAAGGGGCAGAAGGTTTTCTTATCCTGGATTGGTGCAGTTGCAAAAGGCACCAGAATAGCTTGTTTATTCTGGAGTACAAAGGAATGTACCCTAGAGAGAAGGGGGAGGGTGGGCCAAGAAGCCACTCAAGGTCACTCTGCAAGGCTTGGCTAAGGTGCCTAGTGCCTAGTTGCACCTCCCCATGTTGTGATATATACCAGAATAAGGACAAAAGAGACTCAGGGTGGTTATGTCACTGAGTTTTACATGTCCTTGGTAGATTTTTTTATTCTGATATCAATTTATTATAATCAGATTTTTGGTGAGTGTAAACCATGCCCCTTTTCCTTGAATTCAGAAACCAGTTATTTATAAGACTGAGTTGAATTGAGGTGAAAGGGAGCTCAAGATAAGGACACAATCAGGATGTGATGTAGAGACAATGGATGGGTTGAGTATCCTGGCCAAGGAATGGTCACTGTTCTGGAGGTGGTGTTCTTCAGCCTGGAGTCTGTGACTGTCATGCTCCAGGCTAGAGAATATGGTCTAGTGGAGTTCCAACTATATGAGTTGCAGCCAGATAGATTCCTCTCCCATCAGGGATGGTTAAGAGTCATGGAAAATCCTGGATTCTTCCCTCTTCCACTTCTATCTCACAGCTCACAGGTGCTTTTTCTTAATGTATATTTGATTCTTCAGGCTCATGAAGCAGGCTCATGGTGCCCTTCTTCATAATGATTTAATCACTTGTTTAGAATTTCCTATAGCACTAATGTTTATTCCCTAGTATGGGGGAGGGTGTCATGGTAATTTGTTGTGTTCTCCAGGAGTGCCCCATTAGAAGGGAGCTTCGGATTTTAATATGTAATAATCTTCACTTTACCTGCTGCAGGGAGGGGTTATGGAGATGGATGATTATATGTTTTTAAAGGAGCTGAAGCAATGGGAAGGCACCTAGTAGAAAGATTGCGGTCACAGTTTCAGGCCCTGGGCTTTATTCAAGAGAGGGAGAAAGGGGGGGAGAAGGGGAAGAGAGAGAGAGAGGAAAGAAGGAAAGAGGAAGGGAGAGAGAAAGAAGAGAGAAAAAGAGAAAGAGAGAGAGAGAGAGAGAGAGAGAGAGAGAGAGAGAGAGAGAGAGAAGGAGGGAAGAAGGGAGGGAAAGAGCAGCAGAAAGACAAAGGGGCATCTACATACACAGAAAATAATAGAGAGGTCAGAAGAGGTATTGGAAAAACTTTTGATAAATCTGAATAATGATCAATAACTTTCACTCTCACAGCACTACTATTCCTCAAATACTGTTTGGTTATTTTTGTTATCATTACTATTTTTTTTGCCAGGCACTTGGGGTTCAGGGTCACACAGGCAGTAAGTGTTAAGTGACTGAGATCACATTTGAACTCAGGTCCTTCTGACTTCAGGACTGGTTCTCCGTCCTTTGCCATCCAGCTGCCCCCTACTGTTTGGTTACTAGTATGATATGTGTAAATGTGTTTTTCCTTTTCCTCTCCCTGAAAGCTACAAGAAGACTGGGAAAATATCTGCTTAGATCTTGTGTCCTTCCCCTTAGAATTCCCCCAGTAGAATATATATATTTATAAATCGGAATCCTTGTGGTAAACATTCTTATCTACCAGTTCCTGGAGTGAGGTCAATGGGAAAGGTACCAGCTGGGTTATCCTTCATTTCCCAGATGTTTAGTCTGTAGATTACTAACCTGGGAGAAATTACTGGGACCTTGGACATTCAATCAACCAATGAGCATTTATTAAACTCCTACTTCCCTGGGCATCAGGCATTTCTTCGGTTTCCTCATCACTCTGGAAAAGAAGGATCAGAGTTAAGTTCTCCCCTGGGTCCTTCATAGGCTCAGGCACATACCCAACTAGTCCCTCATCTGATTAATGCAATTGCCTTGAAATTGCTCTGAAAGGAGTGCTCAGGTATAAGTCCTGCCTCCCTAGATAGACTAAAAGCACCAGTAGGGCAGGCTCAATCAGTGCAATAAACCTGCAGTAGTGGAAAGAGCATGGGATTTTCTCCCAAATGCTAATCACAAATCTGCTATTCTTCTCCACTCTCGGCCTCAGTTTCCCCATAAATAAAATGAAAATGTTGAACAAGTTGACTCAGGAAGGTCTCTTTCTGCTTTAAATCTTATCATCCCAGTGCCAGGGAACACTGGAGCAGGGTCCTGGAGCAGCTTACCTTTGATCCGGGAAGCTAGGGGTGATCACAATACATGGCAGGAAAATCTGCTAAATTTCTTCAGAAGGCTATTTTTCTATTACATATTCTGTACATAACTTGCATCTACCTATTTATTTACATGTCATCTTGCTCCCATCAGACTGAGCTCCTTGAGAGTAAGGATTGTATTCCTGCCTTTGTATTTCCAGGATTTAGACTTACTATGTTAGCCCTTAATACATTTTTTGTTGACTTGCTGACTCCTACTGGTTTACACTGTAAATCATGTCCAAATTACCTACTTTTTAAATCATTCTTCTCTCCTCTCAGAAACCCTATGGTCTCCACAGGACCCAGAACAGCACAGTTGACTGGAAATAATCACCCTTATCTCCGACAGGAGAGGAAGGGGTTGGGGATTGGCAGGGATGTGAGTGGGGAGGATAGGGGAAAAGAAATGAGAATGTCAAGGTCACCTGCCTGGAGATGAGAATATGTGACCTCATCTCCCAATCCAATGAAGGATGTCGGGAGGGATGTTAGGTGGAGGTTTAAAAGGGTAGGCAGCTGTACCCGGGCTGTTGAGGGAGAAAGGATAGATATTGCTTTGGAGCTGGGAAATCAGGATGAAAATCTGAGCATCCACAGCAGTTATGGGGGGGAGGGGGGAAGAGGGAGGGTTGGGCCTTGTCTGGAAGGCTCCAGAGGGATCCAAGCCTCCATGAGCAGTCTACTTGGCCCTCGATAAATTTGCTGTCCCTCCTGAGGGCTAAGGACTAACATTGCTAAGCTTGATGTATGTGTGGAGCAGGGAACCCCAGGCTAGGGAACAAGGGAATCACACCACCCCAGGGGTACATGGCATTGATGAGAGGGAAAGGGAACACAGCAACATGTGAACAAGAGAAATCAGAGGCACCGCTCCTGGGGGCCCGAGCTGCCTCAATCTGGTGCCAGGAGAAGGGGGCTGCTGCACGGGCTGCTGCAGCCTGCGAGGTTGTTAAGCTTTAAGGAAGCGAATTGTCGGGGATTAAGAAATTTAATGAGGACTGTGCAGCGCTCTGGGAAAATGTATTAACATCCAGAGTGAGCCGCAGAGCTGGAGATCGAGAGAGACGTAGCACAATTAAGGAACAACAGATTATAATTCGGGAGAAAATGTGTGGAACAAGAAGAACCCAATGTGACTCATAAAGAACTACTCAGAGATGGGTAGGCAACCAAGACACTGGGAAACCAGGGAGGAGGCGAAGGGCTAGGAGGGAGGGAGCTTTGGAAGGAGAGGAGACCTGGCAGGGAAGAGGGAGGAGAAAGCAGGAGAGAGGGAGGAACCTTGGAGGGAGGGAGAAGAACCACTGAGAGAGATTGTCTTGGAAAGGAGAATCATGGAATTGGAGAGAGATTTGGAGGGGGGGGGGGCACAGCTCAGGCCACCGCATAAACCGGACCTTGTAGTTCTAGCAAGTCCGGCCAGAAGAAAGGGCTGCATATTCCTTCTCTATGGAACCCGTGAAACCTGCTTGGTGAATGGCTAGGGCGTAACATTAACGATGAATCTAAAATAGATGAGAAAGTGAGCTGCTGGTGGAATTCTGTATTTAACAAGACAAATAAATGGAAGAAATATGAATAATTAAGGGTAATAAAGACTTCGGAAAAATAGTTATGTTGAAGGAGTGGGGGAGAAAAAAGGTAGGAAAGGAAATACTCAGAAAACCGGAACATATGCAGATCAGCAGGTCTGGGCTGAAACACATCCTAGGCTGTTTCGTGAATCAGCAAACAAAGTTTCCCAGCCCCCCAGCAAACATTCCCCAAGCAGAGCCATCTGTCCCCAAGGGAGAGCTGAAGGGCTGGCAAACAGAGAAGAGATAAGATTCAGAAAGCATTATTGTCCTCAATTCAGTCCCACATGTCGGCACCCGGCTCTGTTTTGCACTGAGGATACAAAGATACAGAATCCTTGCCCTCATGATGGGGATGCTCTACCGAGAGGAAACAGGTCATACATAGGTAAATCAAATCAAAATCTCCACTAAGTAAATAAAATGGAGTTTTGAAGGAATAGGTTTGGGCACTAAGAGTTATGGAAGATGGTCCTTGAACTGAGACCTAAAAGGAACTAGAGTTTCCCGGAGACAGAGGGGAGGAGAGAGGGCATTCCAGATTGAGCATATGAGGAAGAGGATGGGTAACAGCAGAGATGCCATGCTCATCAAACCCGCAGAAGGCAGAGCTGGGGAGGCTAGCTGATATACTGGGAAATAGTAAGGATCCCAAAAGATCTTGCCAGGCTTACAGCACTGGACTAAATTTAATAGATGACATTCATTAGGTGAAAGTGGAAATCTTACACTAGCATTCAAAAATCATCTTTAAAAGGTAGGTAAAGTTAGGGTTAGATGATCAATTAGAAAGCATTTATCAAGAGTCTACTATATTGTGGGAAGACAAGTATCTACCAGAAAGGAGATAACATTCTAACATAGTAGACAAATATCTATCCATCCATCTACCTCTTTCTCTATCATCTATATTTGTATCTATGAATTTGTGTCATATGAACTTCCATTAAAGAAAGGATTTTTTTTTGTCTAGAAAAGAGAAAATTCAGGGGAGACATGATAGCTGTCTGAATATTTCACAGGCATTCATATGGAAGAAGAATTAGATTTTCACTTTTATCCTCAAGGGGCAGAATCAGAAGCAGGGAATGGGTAAAAGTTTGAAAAAGACAAATTTAGGTTTGATTTCAGGAGAAATTTTTTTGACAATTAGAATTAGCTGTCCCAAATTCGAGTGGATTGCCTTTCATTGAAGGATAAATGGCTGATTATTATATGTGTTATTTTGGGAATTTGTTTTAGACATGAATTGGACTATATTTCTTCCAACTCTCCATGTTACTCTTTTTTCTTATTTTTTTATTTAAAATTTTATTTCCCCCCCAATTATGTATGACAGTTTTTAATATTTGTTTTTTTTTAATGTTGAATTCTAAATTCTTTTCCTCTCTCACTTCCCACCCCCCTCATTGAGAAAGAAAAAGAGGAAAAAAAGAAATTTGCAATGTAACTTTATTATGTATTTTAAAAGAATAGCAAGTTGTATATAATAAAGCAACAGTTTCTTGTACAATCATCTTTTTATATAAATGTTTTATTTTGTAAATTAAAATAAAATAAAATTTAAAAAAGAAAAAAAAGTAAGCAATTTGATATAGGTAAAATTCCATGTTTCTAGAATATTGGGCAATAGGAACGTCAAAGACACTAGTTTCATTGTAATAGAGAGTGTGGAGTCAATCTGGGAAGATAAATTAGGGGCAGATTGTGAAGGACTTTAAAAGTCAAAGTGATTTGTATTTTCTATGAGAAACAATAGGGAGCCACTGAAAAATTCTTAAGTAGGAGCATGACATAGTAAGATCTATGCCTCAGAAATAATAATGTAGAAGCTATATGGAGGATGGACTGGAGACAAGGCAGTCAGTTCAGATATCATAGAAATAATCTAGTTCATCTAATGATGTCCTGAATTATAGTGTACCCATGTGGATGGAGAGAGGGGGGAACGATACTGAGATATGTTGTGAGGCTGAATTGATAGGACTTGACAGCTGATTGGACTTGATGGGGTATGGGAGATTAAAGAGTTGAGGGGGACTTTGATGTTGGCAATTTAGGTGTTGGGATGGGTTTAAGGATCTTAATCCTTTTAACAGAAAAAGAGAAATTAGGAACAGGGGTAGATTTAGAAGAGAAGACGATGACTTCCATTCTGGATATGTTGAGTTTGAGAAGCTCATTGGACATCAGGAGGAGATGTTCAGCAGGCAGCCAGTAATGTTGGATGGTGAAGAAAAGATTTGGGAGCCTCATTTTAAGGGAAAAACCCATCTACTCAGAAGAGAACCAAATAGAATGTTGCTTTGTAATTGTTCACACTGGGGCACAAAAGGAGAGTTACTAGAGGCTGTGGGACTTACTACCATGATAGTGACCTGACAAAGATAGGGAGGTATCCTCAGCATCCTGAACTTCCTATAATAACCCATTAGGGACCTGTCATTCATTAATTTATCTAAACCCTTCTTGAACTTCTTTCTATTTTCAACCTGTAAGAAGTCTTGGGGATAATATATTCCATATGCTTAATATAAAGTGGTATTCCCCTTTAAAAATCTTAAAGTTGTGGCCTTTAAGCTTCAAAGCTGTTTCTGTCTCCCCTCCCTTTTCTAACACCCAAGACTGAATAAATAGCTTAAATTCTCTTTCATCTGTACCCCTTGTAGTTTCGGGGATTGTGACCCCAATGCTTCTCTGTCCCTTAATCCCTCCCTGCTTTGACAGGTCCTATGCTCCCCACATCCAACGTCCCCTCCAATCTCAACGTCTTCTCTAGTCCCCCATCACAAGGCATTCAGTATTCAGGGTAAAAGAGTCATCCTTCTTTAACAGGAGCTGTCCTCAGAAAGGCCTTCTGGTTCTCTTCCCTCTTCAAAATTGCCCAGGGTGATGGATGTCCTCTCTCCAGTGCTGAGTCATGCACTGCTTCTCACAAGCTCAGCCTAATGTCCCCAACAACCAGCTTACTGCAGTTCTTGGCATTTAGCTTGAGATCCCTGTGGGGAGGCAGATTTATGGGGGCTTCCCTCTTGGGGGGAAGAGATTAGAGTGTGTTCTACTCCATTCTGGCCTTCAATAAACTGAAGCCACTCTAATTGGGGCAGTGTATGTCATTCATCTGTTTTTACCTCTAGCTGCCAAGTTGGGAGTGGGGTGTGGGGAAAGCAAGTTTGTTTCCTGTGACTAAGCAGATGCGATAAGGTCCTAGAATCATGGCCTCTAGAGTGGGAAGAAACTTCTAAATATCTTTTAATACAACAATTTAATTTTTATAGGTAAGGAAACTGAATCAGAGAAAGAGGAGATAACTTGTCCCTAGAGGACACAGGTGAGTTGAGATATAAACCTATTTTTTTTTCTAGTTCCAAGTCCAATCCAAACTGCCCAGGAGTCACCCGGATACCTTGGAGATCCCAGGGCCAAAGCTTTACCTCTTCCTCCAACCTTCATATGGCATGGAGACATCACTGAATTTTCAGGTGTTGATTTAATAGAGACATTTAGTAGGTGCTAGGAACTCAAAGATCATTTGGAGATCACTTCATTCTACTATTTATTTAATTGATTAGGTAACTGAGACTTGGAGAGTGAATTATCAGATGTAGGGCCAGGATTATAATTCAAGTATCATTTCCTGTATTAGAAAGCTATGTTCTTCCCACTACACTTCACTGTCTCCTGTGTATGTTATACACATGTGTGTATTTGTGTATGTACTTTTTAGAATGTAAACTATTAGAGAATAGGGATTCTGGAATGCCTGGTTTATGTGGTTCTGAGACTAGCGATGTGCTTGCTCAATCATCTTTAGTGATAATGATGATAAGGGTGATTGGTGAATATTTACATATTTGAAAAAATTAAGTCCTTTCAGAGACCACTGGTCAAAGCTGGGAGCTCCTTATTGAGCTTCAGGCAAGGGTTACTTAAATTTTTTTTTTTTTAATTGGAGGAAAGAAGAATATGGTCAATCACTCAATCAACAAATATTAATTGAGAATTAACACCTTACAAGCACTTAAGTTCCTCTGGCTAGGGGCTGTATTGTAAGGGGCAATGATTGTTACTTTGCTCTGGTCTTTTTTAGACTTTTTCCCCTCACTCCCTCCCAAGAGGAGGTTTATGAGGTCTGAGAGGAGAGATGCAGTAAGGTTATGTTGAAGCTTCAATGTGATGGGAAGAAAGGGGAAGCCTGTATCTTTTGGTTACTAATTTAGGCCAGTGCTTTGTAGGGGGATCAATCTGGGCTTGAACTCAGGAGATTTCTGTTCTAGTCCCAGATCTTCCATTACCAAGCTCTGTGACTCAGTTATTCTCTCTGAAACTCAGTTTCTCGATCTGTACAATGAGTGTCTAGATAAGGAATTCTTAACATGGGGTCCATAAACTTATTTTTAAAATATTTTGATAACTGTATTTCAAATTAATTCATTTTCTTTGTAATCCTTTGTATTTTATATATTTAAAGATGTTATTCTGAAGAGTCCATAGGCTTTACCAGATTACTAAAGTGGTCCATGACATAAAAAAAGTTAAGAACCACTGGCCTGGATGATTTCTAAGGATGTCTTCAAGTTCTGAAATTCTGTGACTATGAAATCCTTGGGGATGTATGTGTAAATGAACTCTCAGTGTAGCACAGGACAGCTTACCTGGTTTCATGAGTGTGACATTTCCCCTTGACCTATGGTAGTCTAATAGGGGAACAGATTCCAATCCAGCCTATTGCTTCCTTCTCCTCCTTCTGCCAAGAGTAAGTTCCAGGGGGGACCTTGTCTCTTGGCTCCTTTTAAACCCTCAGGAGTTTTCCAGGATCCTGCACCACCCCCATTCCCTCTACCCAGGATGGAAGTGGGATGTTGTGTCTCGGATACAGTGATTAGCGGGTGTTACTTAGCAGGTGTTTTCGTGACCAGCAGGTGTTGTTGCTCTGTGTGTGTTTGTGTGTGTGTATGTGGGGAGGTTTGAGGAGGGGTAAGCTGATCTCCCTCCCCCAGTCTCAGCTTTGTTTCCAGCCTATTTATTTCGGCTCACACAGTGACTCCTTTGGCCAGCTAGACAAGGGGACCAGGGCTTTGTGAACGAGACATAGCAAAAGCTATTTAAAGATACTGCCGGCTCATTCCTTCTGTTCACGGCTCTGCTGGGTGGGAGCCTGTCATCATCACGCACCCACCAGGAACACAACAGCCCATTTCACCCACACAGCTCATTGGGAGATCTCTAAGCACCTTACCAACACATGATGGTTAGTCTTAGTGCTACGGTGGTTAGAGAGAACAACAGGTTGGAGTGGACTTCCTACAGCCAAGGACATTGCCATGCTGTCAGGACATCAGGTGGAAAGTTTCAGGTATTTGGGTCACTACTGTTCCTTAGCCCAGCCCTGGCCCTTCAAGAAAATGTTCCTAATAGAAATTACTGCCTATTCTTCTCACCTCTCCCCCATTTCCAGGGTCTACAAAACCCCATGAACACTGACTTCTAGCTCAGGGCTGAAGGCAGACACATATTTATATCTGTAATATTGGAGAGATCTTGCATGTGGGAATAGACAGTCTCTGAGTTCCCCTCCAGTTCTAGATCTATGATGAAATAACCTTGGCCTTCCTGCCCACTGGAGATGCCATCTGAAGGCTGGATAGCCTGTGTGGGGCATGTATTGGATTTCCTGTTTGAAGCACTAGTCCCACAAAGATGTCTGCATGATAATCAGCCCCCTCTCTGACCCTCACACCTCTCTACCCCCCAAAGCTCAGAAGACATCATATGGATCGACCACAAATAGGCAAACAGGGAACTGTTTGTTCTTAGGCTGGGAGAACCAGAGCAAGTCAAGCTCAGTCAGAGAACTGTAATCAAAATACCACTGGTCAGCCAGACATACTCTTCTTGCAAAAAGAATTCTGAAACCAGTCCATTTGCCCTCCCTGAACACCGCCATGCAATGTGGCCATCATCCTCATCTTGTCCATTATCCTCATCTATCTCCATCATCCCCAGCTCATGTTCCCATTATCCCTATCAAACACCTCCATCATCTCTATCCACGGTTCCCATCACCTTCATTCTGTGCCCCTAGCATCCTGATTCTGCAGCCCAGACACTAAGAGAGCTGAATCACAGCCACAAACCTAACATTTTGCACAAACGTCTCTCCAGATGACAGGCAAGATGTGCCTTCTGCCCTCAGCCCACACACCCCCTGCTCAGGAAGCAGAGAAAGGCAAGGCTTGGCCCTAATGGGAAGGACATTGAGGTCTCTGCCTGAGTTATGGAGGAGCCTCCAAAGGCCCCCTCAGGAGAGTGACAGGTTTAGAGATGAACAGAGCCCTGCCCTGGGGCTGAACTGGCAGGTGGAAGAAACTCCCATGGCCTCCTTGCAGCAGAAAGTCAAGGGGCATGGAGCCAATTGAATTCAAGTATCTAGCAAAGGGAGTACTCTTCAGATTGCCTTCTTCTGAAATGGGAAAGAACTTATCGTAATGGTCAGCAGGGGTGGGGACAGAGACCGCCAGGGATGGAGAGAGCGAGAGATAGGGATGGAAAAAGGATCACAGACAGCTAAAGAAAGGGAGAAAAGGGCAGGGATGGAGACAGAACGAGAAGAGGATGTCAAAATTCAGAAAGGAAGAAGGAGAGGGCCATGAGGAGAGGGGGTTGATGGAGTAGGAGCAAAGGCAAAGGGGAGGGTAAACAGCAGGAGCTGGAAGCTGCAGGAGCAGCAAAGAAAGGGAATGAAGGAAGAAAGAAGAGAAAACAAAACAGAGGGAGGCTCTTGGGAACCTGCAGCTGTTTCAGGGGGAGGTTGAAAAGGATGCAGATGCAGAGCCCACTATGAGAGATACCTCAGGAATAAGTTGGGGGTGGGGATGAGATAATAATAGCAATAACTAGCATCAAGCAATTACAGATTTGTATTGCCCTTTACAAATAATATCTCATTCAGTCCTCATAGCCATCCTGGGAGAATGATGCTAATATATGAGGAAACTGAAGCTGATAGAAGAATAGATGATTTGTCCAGTCACATAATTAGTGAGGCTGAATTTGAACTCAGATCTTCTAAATTCCATACCCAGAGCTCTGTCCCCTGTGTAGGGGAGGTAGGCTGAGGAGTTTAGTCTATGTCCCTCAGAGGGGGTGGAGGCTAGGATGATGATCTGACCTCCATCCTGCTGGGCAGAGGTCTGGCCTGTTTTCAGTGTCTAGGTATACAGCTGGCACTCAATCACTGGGATGGGTTAGGGATAAGGTTGAGGGGAATTTAATCAGAAGGAAATGTATCTCACTAGTTTGTCACAAAGGAGGATTAAGTGAGGGTTGGGGAAGTGGAGGACCCTGTGAAAACATACCACTGGGGTTAGATAGAGGGAGTTTGGTTCTCTCAGCCTCACAATCTTTGGAGAGATTGACTTACCCTTCTCCCTTATGTTGTCTCACTCACATCTCAAAAGGCAGGATAGTGTACTGAAGAGAGCATAGAAGTCTGGCCCTAATTTTCTACCTAACCTCAATAAGTCATTTCATGTCTCTGAAACTCCCTTTTCAAAATCTGTAACACAAGAAGCTTGGACTAAAATATCTCCAAAGCACTTTGTGCCTTGCACATAGTAGGCAATTAAAATAGGTTTCTTTGAATTAGATTGAATCGAAAGGATCATCAATATCTAGCAAGTCTATGATTCTCTCTGTTCTACCAACCTGGAGGGAAAGGGGAAGGGAACAAGCATTTATTAAGCACCTACTATGTACATTCCAGACACTGTGCTAAAGGCTTTACAAATATTATCTTTCCCCAAATGCCTCTCCAGGGTGGATTTCTCAGCTGGCATTTCTGTTTTGACAAAGGGGATTTTGCTGGACCCACTTCTCCCTTTCCCACTCCACCCTGTACTCCATTTTCCTTTCCCTCTATCAGAAACCTCCTGGTTTACCTCAAGGCATCTTTAGTGGAAAGAACACTAGAAGCTAAGTCCAAAGACTTGTATTTGAATCCTGGTTCTGCTTCACACTATGTGACCTTGAACAGGTCCCTCTTCAGGTCCTGGTTTCTTCATCTCTAAAAATGAAGGGGTTTAATGAAATGATCTCTGATGTCCTTTATAGCTCTAAATCCTATGATGCTGTGATATCTCCCTTCTGGCTGGCTTCTCAGCACTAGGATGATGTCATTCTTTTTATTTAAAGAAAAGGACTGAGCTCAAGATCTTGGATGCAGAGCTTGCCCAGCTCCTTTTAGACCTTTCAGGGACCCAATCTTCTGATCGAATGTTTTCCTTGCTACTCTTTCTACACCCATGTACACATACAGAGGTTTCCTGACCCTAGTCCTTGAGGTCCCCAATGAATTATCCATCCTAGAAAAGGCACTGGGGGAAGGAAGCAGAGGAAAGTCTTTGGGTCTTGGCAATAGCAACTGACAAAAGAATAGGGAAGATGAAAGGGCTGGATGGAGCATTCAGGAGGGGCTAAGCATATGGAAAGATATTTCTGTCTCCCCATGAATGTCCATATGTTCTTTGTTAGCAGGTAATTCTGATTAATCAACAAGCACTTATTAAGTAGCTATTATGTTCCTGGAACTATGTTAGGTGATGGGTATACAAAGACCAATAATAATAATAATAATAATGATGATGATGATGATTTCTGCCCTCAAGGAGCTTACACATTCAACCTGGGGAGCTACTACATAAAACATATATACAAAACAGACAAAATTAATAAAAGGCAAATTGGGGGGGATGTACCAGTAGCTGAGAGGTTCAAGAAAAGCTTCATATTGAAGGATTTGCTTGAGCAATTTTGAAAGAAACAAGGGATTTTAAGAGCTGGAGGTGAAGTGGAGGTACAATACAGCAGGGAGACAGCTAGTACAAAGGGACAGGAAATGGAATGCTGTTTATGAAGAATAGTAAGAAGGCCAGTGTGACTAAATTGGAGAGTATTTTAAGAAGAATGATGGAAAGTTAGGGTCAGGTTTTCAGGTCAAAGGGGCTTTAAATGCCAAAGAGAAGAGTTTATATTTGACCTAAATGTAACCTGAGCCCCAAAGCCCCTTGGGACAGGACTCCCTTCTCATTGGTGATGATCACTGGTCCTTTCCTGTGTGGGATGGAGTTGGTGAGACAAGTTGTATGGGGCTTATTTGGGATGCTCAAATAGATACATCTCTAATGTCTTCCCCATTCTCTAAGGGAAACTTTAATTTCTGCCAGGATGAGGGAGGATGTTGGATCCAGAGTCCAATCACTCTGCTCTTCTCAGAAAGAGTGGGTTCCAGGCTAGAATTATATCTATTTGCTCCCTTAAATATTATTAGTCTAGGATAGAGGTTTCAAATACATGGGCTGCAGTACTCTTGGCCCTACTAGATTTAAAATGTAGTTGGGAAATACTCAACAAAATAAATAAAAATAGAATAGAGCACATATAATGTTAATATGTGGTTTTTTAAGTCAATATGCAGCCCACAGGGATCCTTATGTATGATTTAGTGGCTCCTGTTTCTATTTAAATTTGATACTACTGGTCTAGGGGATATAATTTTCAAGGTTTTATTTTAAATCTTGATTGCCTATTTCCTAATGGGTAAAGGGCCCAAAACTATATATCCAAAGCTTGACTCCTTCCTATCAGAAACCAGTTCCACAATGAATACATTTATTTAAGTCAATAGGAAAACAGAAATAAGAAAAGGTATACATGTTCAAATATATAGCAGACAATTTAGATTGAAGGAGCTCTCCATTGGGAGTGAGGTAACTATTCAACTAAGAGAAAGAGACCCAAGGCTCAAATAAAGAAGGATACCCCAAAGTGTCTAAAGCTCAGAATAAGAATGTGATCTAAAGAACTTTATGTTAACTTCTTCCCAGAGTCTTTTTCTTCTTTAGGTAACCTGAAGAGAAGGTGGTATTGCACATCTTCTCTCTTGAAGCTGGAAGCCAGAAGAAACAGAAGATACTGGATCTCTGCTCTCCCATTCTTGACAACTCTACCCCACTCATCACCCAGGGGAGAGGTATAGATCTTCACCAATGAGGAGAGATTCCCATGCCAATAGGACTTTGGGGCTTAGATTAAACTAAAATTAATAGAGAGCAATTGGAATTTATTGAGTATGTTAATGACATGGTCAGACCTGTGCTTCAGGAAAACCTCTTTGGCAATTAGATGGAGGATAGATTGGAGCAGAAAAATCATGTTGGCAGTTAAAACAAGACTTCTTGGAAGCTTCTTTGGATGTTTTAAGAATGATGAACTCAGCATAGAGTCTTAGTCTTTGGGAGAAGATTCAGATGGGAAATTAACTTTTGGACCCTCCAGGTCCAGGTATGACTCATCTCCTTTTTGTTTCTTTTACCCAAGCTATTTGTGTTTTGTTTTGGGTAATATGCTCCCTATTTAGCTGGTTCCTGGGTCAATTTTCCTTGTCTGGGAAACTGAGGTGGGGGTTTTCTGCCTGGTCTCCTGCTCATAATGGAGGTTTTCACTCTTCTCTTCTTTGTTCCAAATATCCCACTCATCTTATGGGAGAGATTTGGCTCAGAGCCCCAAGGATCAGAAATAAGAAGAGAGAAGGCTCATTGTACGACCACAGCAAATCATCTAGGCATAGGTTGTGAATACAGACTAGGTCTTAGTCAGCCCTGCAGAAGCATTGTGACATAGTGGAAAGGACATCATATCGGGAGGGATAAAGTTCAAATCCCAGCTTTTCTACTTACTACCTGGGTAACCTTGTCAAGTCACTCTCCTTTGGGGAGCTTCTTCATCTTTAAAACAAAGCAATTAAACTAGATGATCTTCAATAGTAAATCTGTATTGATAACTGGATTTTTGAGTTTAATCATTCCTAACAAAAATTAAGGGTTCAGGACCAACCTTGTGTCCTATACCAAGTCTTAAACTCTGGGAATCTGCCCAGAGTAGAAGCAACTAAGCCTTTGGGGACCAAGTTTTCCCTTCGAATCACTTCACATCCCCAGGGTTGAAAACTCCATTCCCATTCCACCTAATGTTCTTCTGTCCCTAGTTTCATCTCTGCCCCCCAAACATATCCTCCTCTCTATATGGTTTTGTCTATAAAACCCAATTTAACATTCATCACTAGCTGGTAATCACTTCCCAACCTCACTCTTCCCAGAGCTTTACCTCATCTCCCTTTCTCCCCAACTCTTCCTGCCTCTACTTTCTGTTCCCCTAGAATATTACCATCAGGGTATGATCAGCTCTCAGCTTCAGTGGGCAATTTCTAGGCACATAGGAAAGTTGCTCCCTTTCCCAGCCCTACATCAGGTAGGGAACAGGGCACATTTTTGGTTTCTGCTTTGATGACTGTCTGGGATGCTATTCCCTACCATCTCAGACTAAGCACCCCATGTCAGACAGCTCCCTGGAGGCCCAGAATGGAAGGCTTGCTAAGTTACTGACAGCGGTAGGGCTGGAATGCTGCTTCTATATTTTATTTATTGGCTAATTACGCGCATTTAAAATTCGATGTGGTACAATACTTGTCCTCAGCTTCATGCCCTGATTCGTGTTTCCACATGAAGGCACATAAGAGGAGGAGAAAGAGGGGAAAGGGGCTGAGGTCTCCTCTGATGACAGCTCTAAAAGCTTGACCCAGGAACACTACTGTGAAATAAGTCAGCCTGCGGCTCTGAGAAGGGAGAAAGGGTAAGGAGGGGGCATGGAGAAGCCTGGGCCCCCAGAGAGAAGGGTGGGGAGAGGGCAGAATCTCAGGAAGGGAAGGAGGTGACCTTTAATGTCTCTACTCACCCTACAATAAGGGCTGCAGCTGATGGGCTTCTACCCAGAATGCCTTAATTGAAGCTTGACTCTTGAGTTTTTAGCAAAGAGAAAGAAAGCTGTTCAAGTACATGAGCTTTGCTTGATCACAGCAGTCCAGGACTTGTCCCTTGAACTTAGCTTGATCCTGGTATTCCGTATATTGAGGAAAAGACATAATTCTGATGCTGCAGAGGTGAAGAAGGTGAGAGAGCAAGAAAGGAAAGGAAGATAGAGAGAAGGATGAAACAAGAAGGAACCAGCATTGCAAACTGTCAGAGTTGGAGGATGCGTCAGTGGCCATCTATCCCAATCCATACTTTTCTAAAACATATCATAAAACATTCTAAAACAGCAAATGTGTCCAGGCCTTGCTTAAAAAATTGCAGTGATGAAGAACTCACAGTCTCCCCAGGTAGCTCATTCTTGGACCGGTCTATAGTTGCCAGGAGCTATTTACTACATAAAGTTCCAATTTACCTCTTTTACCTTTCATGCAATGCATTCAGCACAGCCAAGCCAAACAAATCTGATCTTTCTTCTGCATGATAATCTTTCAACTATTCAAAGATTGCCTCCAATCCTCTGAGAAAGAAGGGTCATCCTGAATATGAGACCCCCTTATTTTTCTTCACATATTTCACAGAAAGTAGAAATTGGACACTGATAGATGAAGAGACAGGGATTCGTTTTATACCATCACCATCCCTACCCAAACCACTGCCTGAAATCCATCCTTAAATTCATCCCTAAGTAATCTCAAATGTTTGTTGGTTGACTGACAGCCTCAGCTCCAACACCTGGCCACCTCAACCCCACCCCCAGCACCAGTTTCTTACCCTGGCTTTCACCTGCTGTGTGTTTGCTCTCCATCACAATACCCTCCCCATGCTCCTGGCTCAGGGCTGAAAAGCTGGCCTGAGAGTTCAGGTCAGAGGAAATTTCATTTGCACCAAACCCCTGAACTTCATCACAGGGTGAGTTTCTTTCTCCACTCCTGCCCATGTCTCCCATTGTCCTATGACTTCCAGGCACCAAGCCAGAACTACTTAGAGAGACCCAGGAGGCTTTATCACCTGTTCCCCCTAGTCACTCTTCATGCAGTTTGGCCTAGAATTTCCTAGAGAGACAGTGGGGATCCAGGCTGGCCATTGTGCTGTACAGGTCGGAGCTGCCTGTGTGTGTGTGTGTGTGTGTGTGTGTGTGTGTGTGTGTGTGTG
>JAJPUD010019623.1:0-26222 GCA_023553655.1 Myrmecobius fasciatus | reverse complement strand
ATTGGTAAAATGATTCCTGATCACCCCAAGGGCACCTAACTGATTAAAATCCTTCTCCTTCTGTAATATATGGGAAAGGAAATATTCAGAATTGGACCCTCCCTCTCCTGAACCCGGGCAGCTCAGCTCAGCCCAGCACTCTGTGAGATCAGGAGATGACTGTCCCACCTTTGCTCATTTTATCTAGGGCACAGGGGAAAGAGATCATTTTTGGGGGGGTCCCCTTGAAAAACAGAATTATTTGCTATCACCAAATCCTATTTGTTTTGTATGGATTTAATTTTTTCTGAAGCGGTGTGTCTTCTGATCTCTCCTGCCCTCTCTCTCTACTCTCATCACTTAGGAAATGAGCTTTAGGAGTCTTTCCCCGTAGTCCAGAAATCCAAGGTGAAGAATTTCATTAACAATCAAGAGGACGTAATCAACATTCTAATAATTCCCGATCCTCTCTTCTTCTCTTTGCATCCCCCTAAATGCCAGTCCCCATCCCCCTACCTCCCCCAGCCCCAGCTCATTCAGGGCACTCCCAGACATACTCACCTTGACAAAGAAATCTCATTTCCTCTTCAGTCAAATTTGCTTTGCTATTAAATTCAGCACCTTAACTTCTGCCCTGAGGAGCAAGTGGAGTGGGGGAATTTCTGCGTTTCCCTGGCTTCTGGAGAGAAAGCTTAGCAGGGTAAAAGACTCATTCACCATGGCCCCCCACATTACCATAAGTTTATCTCAGGATTCAGTCCTAGGGGAAGGGGAGGGGGATGTTCTGAGGGGCCGACACTCCTCCCCTCTTCCAGGGAGTACTCTCAGAGCACATTTGGTGAGATGGATGATCACAGGACCTCTTGCTCAGTACCAGTACTTGACTTTGGGTGGTAGGAGGATTATGGGATCTTAAAGGATGGTAAAGGCCATTTTGTCCAATCCTCTTCTTTTAGAGATGAAGAACCAGAAGTTAGGGGGTGTGGTACAGGACTTGTGCAAAGTCACTCTGGCCAGACATGGCAGAGCTGGGACATGAGCCCCGTATCATGATTCCAAATCCAATTCCCTTTCCACTGTACCACGAAGGCCTCTTTACTACCAGCTGTCTCCCCTTTTGGTACTGGTGAAGTTACCTTCAGGTCACTGAACTCTTCTCATCTGAGACTAACTTCCTTTCAGCTCCTTCCACACACAGTCCCTATACTGGCCTGGGTCCTCTGGACTGGAAACAGTCATATGCTTATAGGATTTAGTGCTGGAAGGTATTTAGTCCAGGATCCATCAACATATAGCCCCCCTACCCACTCTGGTAGCTTCACTTTATTAGGCAGCCTTTAAGTTAAAAATGCTTTTTAAAAAACAAATCTTCAGAAGAAGTTTTATTGTAATTAAAAGTATATAAATGATTCTGTTCAAAAACAGGGGCTGGCCAGATTTGGATTTCAGGACATGGCTTGTGACTCCTGGATTCTAGTTCAGTTTCCTCATTTTACAGGGAGAAAACTGAGGTTCAGAAATTTAATGCCCTGCTCACGGTGCCCTCCCTCTGCACTGGGGCAGGGGACTTCTATTTTAATTACTGTGCTTATTTGATGGTCACTGCATGTGCACAAGTGTGCATACAAAAACACATTACACACATGCTGCGCTGATGACTGAACCTGGTGACCAAGGAAGGCTTCTGGGATGTGTTCAGCTCAGCCTTGAGTGGAGGATGCTTCCAGACACACCGCAGGGCTTTGAGAAAATGAACTGGTCAGTTAGCAGAGGTGAGGGGGGCCACAGCAAGAAGGAAAGGAGGCACCTCCTTCCCCCTCCAGATATCCCCACAGGTCCTGGAGCAGGGAGAGAGATAGACAGAAAGAGACAAAGACAGATTACAGACACAGGTACAGAGACATATGGACACACAGAACATAGTACAGACAGCAAGGGCATGAACAGCTACAGAGGTTTCTGGGAGGAGCTCTGGGACACTTCAGGAGGATTAGGGAATCTTACTTCTTGCTGCTGTCATTACTGATAGAATGTGGCCAGCTTTTGCAGGGGTGGCAGTACAGAATAAGACCCACCTGGTCCATGCCCAGTCCATAATCACCACGGGCTTAGAAGCCCAGACCTAACCCTCCCCCATCTTCAGCACTCACGCTTTCCCTTTATCTCCAGCTCTCATGGGAGATATTAAGGAATGACCCCAGAGAAGGTCCAGTTCAGGGAATGACCATCTCTAATCTCAGTTACTTGAAAGCAAAAGGGAACCACATCCCTATAACTAATCTTGTCCTAGAGTCAGATGTGTCTCTACATTGACTCCCCACCACAGTATCTCCCCTACCCCAGGTAAGACCTGGCCAGGTCAGCTTTCCTGGGGAGGGGACAGAGAGTATAGGGCAAACAAGGTTATGGTAAGAAGAAGAAAGGTCTGGGGGCCTTCAATAGGGAGTTCAGTGGTGTAGCAGGGCTGGAGAGAGATACCCTGGTCTGAGAAGGTTATGTTCTATTGTGGAAGGAACCCCATGATGGAAGTCAGAAAACGGATGCTACTGCTGTGTCTGTGTCACCTTGGCTAAGGGACATCTTACCTGTCTGGGCCAGGCCTTCTGTACAGTGAGGAGGGAGAGGTAAACTAGATGCTCTAATTTTTTTTTAGTTTTTATGATGGCAAGGACTTTAGAGGAGAGATCTGGTTGAGAAAGATTGGAACATGGTTGGGATGGTAAAGGACATGGCTGCTGTCTCCTTCTAGGATGATAGAAGGTCAAGAATAAAAGGTACTTCTAGAGAAAAGACTCCTTGGCTAATTTATCTCTGTCTTCCTCATCAGAGATCAGGAAAAAGGGAACAATTAAGGAAGCAAAGGGAAGCTGCGGTGTTCAAGGAGCAGGGGAGAGATTAGTCCTTTAGACTCAGGACATAATTTATAACACACAGACTCCGTATATCCCTAATTGTGGTTGGAGATCTGTTCCACAGGCAATGCCCAAAGGGCAGACCCAGGCACCAGGGACTGCCACAGATTAATAACATCCCTACCTAAGGTACAATTAGGGTCTAATTCCTTTTGTGCATCAGAGACAGGGATAATTGTTATGGGGAGGAGGAGCTATCTCTGAGACCCAGGCCCTAACTCCAGAATGAGGGGCAGGGGGAGGGTCTAGAGAAGTGCTAAGCTAAAGGGAAAAGACCTCACTGGACAGTAAAGGGGAGCATCGGGCCTAGAGAGAGAAGCTGGAGCAACAGGGTATGAGCTGGGAGTGGAAGGGCCATGGGACAGTACATTCTGAGTCAGGGACAGCTTATCTGTCATCACAGGGTCTTGACAAAGGACACTGCCTTGCAGAATCCAGAAGGAGTGAGGCAGGAAAAAGGGAACTGACCCAAAGTTTCCAGCTGCTCTACGAGGGCAACATGAAGATTAGTGTCTGTGTGTGGAGGAGGAAGCAGAATGAAACGCTCTAAAAATCCTAAGATATAGAGCTACTTCCTTAAGGATCACCCTAGTCATTTTCTAGTTGAGGAAACTGAGTCACTGCCAGGTGAAGTAACTTTTGTTATTCAGTCATGTCAGACTCTTTGTGACCCCATCGGACCATACTGTCCATGGGATTTTCTTAGTAAAGATACTGAATTCAGGTCTTCCTGACTCCAAGCCCAGCATTTTATTCTGAGTGAATCTAGCTTCTCAAAGTAAATTTTGCCTAAGGGCAAAAGAGATAAATGATGGCAGATCTGAAATTTGTACCCATTATTAATTCTCAATTCAGGCTTCCTTACCCCATGTATGATGGTCATCTCTGTGTCCCTGAACACTTGGTGATTAGTCCTGCTTCCCTGGATGTCACAGGGGTTAGAAGTAGGCCTGTCCTTTCACTCTGTGCATACCTGAGCCAGGCCGGCCCTTCGTGGATCCCCCTTCCCCTGCCCCTTTTATTCTGTTCCGCTTGGGTAGGTGAGGAATCCCACCTCAGCCCCTGGCTCTTTTCAACTCCCACATCCCCTGCCCCTTTAATCCCAATGGCCCCTGTGTTCTCCCCTTCCTCTCCCTCCCTGCGGCCTTGGTGGCTGCCCAGAATTTGCATCAGCTGTGTAGCCACAAAGGGAGGTATCCATAAGCTCCCCCTCCCCCTCTCCTTGGGATAAAGGACAGCACATCCCATTGAAGGCCCTTCCTTCCATCAGCCCGGCTCCCCATTGAGAGGAAGCTGGATTGACTACATTGTTGAAGTCTTTCAGGAGGAGATTCCTCCATTCAGAGGCAGCCTCCGGATACCAGCTTAATCCAGCTGTGGGCACCAGATACACTTCAGCTCTGAGCTAGCTTTGAAGGCCCCTGGGAGGGTGGGGAGGCAGGAGGGAGCTCAGGGCCAGCAGGAAGTTTGGAGCTGAGAACCTGTTTGACGAGGAATTCAGTTATCAGCCCACAGCAGAAGGACCAGAGAAGGCAGGCCCCTGAGGGGCTGGAGAGGGGTGGGTTTGAAGGGTCTGGCCCATGCCTTTCCAGGACTTTGGAGGGAGGGGGGCTTGAGTATCAACTGACTCTCAGGTTGAAATTAGGGTTGTAGCTACAGCTGGGGCTGTGGTAGAGAGCTGGGGGCAGACAGACAGACAGACACTCCTCCAGATGTGGCCTGGGAGGGCCTTCTTCCTCTCTTCCATATGGCACCCCAACAACCAGCCAAGGACACCTAGGTAATAATCTGGGACTAGGGGCCTGCCCCACAGGGGTTCCAGCTTCCGTACTTCCCCTCCCTGCCCTACTTAGTGATTCCTTTCTGAAAGAATAGAGACTTGGAGAACTGTGGGCCCAGGTGCTTGCAGATAAGATAGCATGAGGAGCAGCCCAGAAGCCTGCTGAGGCAGCCACTTTGGGGTTTAAATATAAACCTGGATTTCCTGGGTCCTAGATGACTCAATACTGCTGGATGTCTTTATTGGAGGGAGTGAGGAAAGGCACCTAGAACCAGAGAAATGGGCTTTTGTGGAGTGTCGGGCGATGAGATGGGCAAAAGGAAGGTTTAGGCCCCAGTCTCTCGACTGGCTTCACTCCCAGGCAAAGCAGATTACAGTGACTTGAAGGAACCCAGGAAGTCCCATCCTATCTCTGGAGAAATCTTTATTCCTTAATGCCTGAAATTCCACTGTTTGTAATTAATTTCTTCAGGATAAGCATTGTCCTTATTTAAGGTACAAGTTACTAAGATTTTTTTAATGAATGAATTGAAAAGATTTTATTTCCCAAGGAAGAGGCAGCTTTGAGGGCGAGGATTGATAACTGGTGCTTGGAAAAAAAGGCAGGGTGCAGTTCTCATAGGATCAGATATTTAAAGCTGACAGGAACCCAAGAGATCATTGAATCTGGGCTCCTCATTTTCCAGATAAGCTGGTTTTCAGAAAGACACAAGTGATTGCCCAAGGTCACACAGGGAAGAAGCAGTAGCAGAAGTGTTCCAGCCCAGATCCTGTGATTCTCAGTCAAACCCTCCTTACACGGGGCCATGCTTAGAAATTTCACTACTATGCCTGGGAACTCTTGGTGAGTCTGCAATTTTAGTCTTTGGGTGCAAGGTTTATCTGGTCTGGGCTGAGTCCGTGCATCTGTCCTTCTCACTCTCTGCCTGGTCAGTGTCCATAGGATTTCCATGCACATAGGAAAAGTGTGCAGTTCCCATCAGGCAAAGGCTCCATCCCCACCTCTGAGGGAAATCCAGGCTGTTGGCCCTGATCTGCCAAGCTCTGGCTGGTCTGGATTCTGGTTGCCATGGAGACGCCAGCTCTGCTTTGTGCCTACAAGAAGGGAGAGCTGCTGGGTGTATCCTGCCCATGGAGGCAGGGTTTGAAGCCCAGGGGAGGATAAAGGCTACCGGAGCCAGGCAGACAAGGACATATTTCCAGCAAGCAATCCCAGCTTCCCACTCACAGCTCACACCTTGAGAACCATCAAGGTAGCAGCATGAATCCCCACGAACCGTGTGTGTGTGAGAACATAAGGGCACTCACCCAGTACAGGTGGGCACAGAGACGTACAGGACAGATGGACCCCTGTGAATGCTGGACATGTATAGAGGAGCTCATGTACACATCTAGGGAGAGAACAGGGGCCTGGGCCCTAAAGGTGTCTGTTACTATCTCTATGACTTTGTACTGACCCCTTATGTTCTGGCCTCGATTTCCCTACCTGTAAAATGAAGAAGTTGGACCAAACCTTAAATGAAGAAGAGATTTCAGAAGCCATCTAACCGCTCTTTTTCGGTTCTACAGCTGAGGAAGCTGAAACCCAGGGAAGTTAAATCACAGAGAATAAATATCAGAGTAAAATTTGATCGCAGGCAGGGCCTCTTACCCCAAAGCCAACATTTCTTTCCACTGTATCATGCTACATCTATGAACTAGATGGTGAAATAGAGAGAGAATTTGACTTAAAGTTAGGAAAGCTTGAGATATGAATCAGATACTTACTGGCTGTGTGACCCTGGGCAAGATATAGAACCTCTCTGTTTTCTGATCTGTAAAATGGGAATGATAATGGCTCCTACCTCACCAAGTCCTTGTAAGATTCAAATGGGACAATGTATAAAGTATATACACATGTGTAATGTGTATAGACAAATATATAATAACCTTGAAGTGTTACATACATGTTGATTATTATTATTATCATCTCCATGGTTTCTTCTTCTTCTTCTTTTTTTTTTTTTTTTTTTTTGCTGAGGCAATTGAGGTTAAGTGACTTGCCCAGGGTCACACAGCTAGGGAATGTTAAGTGTCTGAGACCAGATTTGAACTCAGGTCCTCCTGACTTCAGGGCTGGTGCTCTATCCAGTGTGCCACCTAGTTGCCCTACCATGGTTTCTTCTAATATTGAAGTTGGTAATTATAATTTTTATTATCTCTATGATTTCTTCTAATATTGACATTTAGTAGCTGTATATTTCTGCACATGGACATACTCAGCCATCTAGATCATGGAAACTCGGGCTCATGGACAAGAAGGAGTAAGAGTGGAGGAACAGGGGGATTCATGAACATGTGGACATATGGAGACAGGGGCCTAGGGAGAAGCAAACTGGCAGGCCTGTGGGCACCCAGCTCTGACCAGGGAGGCCCAGGCACTTGTTCTTCCCCGCAGGTGGTGCCTTGGCTCACCCCTTCTGCCAAGTCAGTGGCACCTGAGAAGGGAACTAGCCTGGTAGCTGACCAGGAAAGAAGCCAGGCGGGTCTCTATGGACCGAGACAATCTAGAGTCAGGAGTTATGTCATTCTTTGAACATGGGCCTGGAGGCTCTGCCGCAGGCACATCTGAAAAATAAATAATAACAGTGTGAATAATTCACAGAAACTGTGTGAATAATTTACCACAGCCTCCTAAGTACCCTGCCCATTAGTCACCGCAGAGCCCAAGACCCAGACCAAGTCGACCAAGATCCCCACTGTACCTCAGTGCCCACCTTCTGGCCTCCTATGGCCAGGAAGGGGGATCTTGGTCTGGGGAAGTGTCTGTGCCTGTGTCTGTGTCTTGTGTGTCTGTGTGTCTGTTTCCCCTGATGCTGGGCAAGACTGAAGACAAAGGAGAAGAGAAGGCAGAGGATGAGACGGGCAGAGAGTGTTGTGGTACCCATGAGCTTGTACAGACTCCGGTGGATGGTGGAAGGCAGAAGGGGCGTGCTAGAGGGTCCCTGAGGTCCTGAAGAGTCAGACATGACTGAAGTACTAAGAAAGCTGTGGGGACTGCGCAGAGATCTCTGCCTGGATCCATGCAGAAATCCCCAAAGAAACCTTACAGGCAGCCACAGGACCGGTGCCAGTCCGGAGCTGAGAGGGGCTTGGCAAGGAGGGAGGATGCTCAGTGGGGACTGGCTTAATGCTCCCTCTCCAGGCTACTTAACAGGCAGATTGATAAAACCCACCACAAGGCACTACTGTGTGAGAAACTCCAGCCCTAAGACCCTGGGACCTGTCTGTGGAGAACAGCATAGGAAGAAACTGGGCATCTCTGATCTTTGGTACTTCCCTTCACCCTCAAGCTGACGCAGAGATACCCATTTTGTCTTTATTCTCTCCCCAAAGAGTTCCGGGGAGCGGGAGGCGGGCCCCTTCAAAGATTAAGGGTTACAGTGACTTTAAGAGTCATCTAATTCAGCTCTTCATTCTGTAGATACTGAAAGTGACTTGCCCAAGGTTATTCTGTTGTGTAAAATTCCTATTTGGGCCCTGCAAATTCAGTGTCCCCTCCCAGGGGCACCCAGGAAACAAGGTGGCAGAGGGGGGAAGAGGGGGTAGAGGGGGCAGTCCAGGTGTAGAGAAAGGTATGGATAAGGTAAATGAGATGTCCTGTGTAAGGAACAGCAAGGAGGCTGGATGGGCTGAACTGAAAAGTCCATGGAGGGGAACATATAATGAGGCTGAAAAGATAGTTTGGAGCCTGGTTACAAAGGACTTTAAATGCCATAAATAGGACCCTAGACTGCTAGAGTAGGAAGGGACCAGAGGCTCAGAGAGAAGTGAGTCACAAAGCCAGTTCATAGGAGATCCTGGGGCAGAGCCCAATTATTCGATTTTTCAACAAACATTCATGGAACACTGATTAGATGAGGAACACTCAGCTGGGTCCTGGGTGTGTGTGTGTGTGTGTGTGTGTGTGTGTGTGTGTGTGTGTGTGTGACAAAGCACAAATAATGTATGTTCTTCCACTTGCTGAGTTGATAGTTTTGTAAGAGAAAAAGATACAAATACATAAATTGGATGTAGATCAGTGTTGAGTGCATTGGAGAAGTACAAGACAGAGCATCAGGTGATGTCTAAGGTTGAAAAGGGATGAGGAAGGCTTCATGGAGGAGTTGGCATTTGGTTTGGACTTTAAAGGATGGTAAGGAATTCCACAAGTGAAGGCTGGTAATTCTGAGCAAAGTTACAGACTGGCCAAGACAAATGACACATTCAGGGAACAGATAGAGTTAACTTTGAAGTCAAGAAACCCAAGTCAAATCTTGCTTCTGAAGTTTGCAGGAAAATTTACCTAACCTCTCAGAGTGTCATTTTATTCATTTCTTAAATAGAAATGATAATAATACTTGTAGAGCCCACTTCACAGGGTTGTTGAAGGTCAAATGAGATAATGTATGTAAAATCCTTTGCAAACCTTAAAGAATACATAAATGTCAGCAATTGTTATTCTTCTCTTCCTTAACCCTTCTCCTTTTTTATTTCTCTCAACAAAAACTCAAAGTGGGGCTTGGCCGTGAATCCAAGTTTGGGGTGTGGGTTAGGATGTATGTTGGGGGTTAGGACAATTTAATCAGAATTTTATTCGCATAGCCCCAAGGGAGGGATAAAGGAAGGGTCACAATGGCATGAATCCATAGGTAAATAAAGAAATTGTACCAGCCAGTTTGTTTATCTTATCTGGCACATTTCTAATTGGCATATTCAAAGGGGCAGAAGGTTTTCTTATCCTGGATTGGTGCAGTTGCAAAAGGCACCAGAATAGCTTGTTTATTCTGGAGTACAAAGGAATGTACCCTAGAGAGAAGGGGGAGGGTGGGCCAAGAAGCCACTCAAGGTCACTCTGCAAGGCTTGGCTAAGGTGCCTAGTGCCTAGTTGCACCTCCCCATATTGTGATATATACCAGAATAAGGACAAAAGAGACTCAGGGTGGTTATGTCACTGAGTTTTACATGTCCTTGGTAGATTTTTTTATTCTGATATCAATTTATTATAATCAGATTTTTGGTGAGTGTAAACCATGCCCCTTTTCCTTGAATTCAGAAACCAGTTATTTATAAGACTGAGTTGAATTGAGGTGAAAGGGAGCTCAAGATAAGGACACAATCAGGATGTGATGTAGAGACAATGGATGGGTTGAGTATCCTGGCCAAGGAATGGTCACTGTTCTGGAGGTGGTGTTCTTCAGCCTGGAGTCTGTGACTGTCATGCTCCAGGCTAGAGAATATGGTCTAGTGGAGTTCCAACTATATGAGTTGCAGCCAGATAGATTCCTCTCCCATCAGGGATGGTTAAGAGTCATGGAAAATCCTGGATTCTTCCCTCTTCCACTTCTATCTCACAGCTCACAGGTGCTTTTTCTTAATGTATATTTGATTCTTCAGGCTCATGAAGCAGGCTCATGGTGCCCTTCTTCATAATGATTTAATCACTTGTTTAGAATTTCCTATAGCACTAATGTTTATTCCCTAGTATGGGGGAGGGTGTCATGGTAATTTGTTGTGTTCTCCAGGAGTGCCCCATTAGAAGGGAGCTTCGGATTTTAATATGTAATAATCTTCACTTTACCTGCTGCAGGGAGGGGTTATGGAGATGGATGATTATATGTTTTTAAAGGAGCTGAAGCAATGGGAAGGCACCTAGTAGAAAGATTGCGGTCACAGTTTCAGGCCCTGGGCTTTATTCAAGAGAGGGAGAAAGGGGGGGAGAAGGGGAAGAGAGAGAGAGAGGAAAGAAGGAAAGAGGAAGGGAGAGAGAAAGAAGAGAGAAAAAGAGAAAGAGAGAGAGAGAGAGAGAGAGAGAGAGAGAGAGAGAGAGAGAGAGAAGGAGGGAAGAAGGGAGGGAAAGAGCAGCAGAAAGACAAAGGGGCATCTACATACACAGAAAATAATAGAGAGGTCAGAAGAGGTATTGGAAAAACTTTTGATAAATCTGAATAATGATCAATAACTTTCACTCTCACAGCACTACTATTCCTCAAATACTGTTTGGTTATTTTTGTTATCATTACTATTTTTTTTGCCAGGCACTTGGGGTTCAGGGTCACACAGGCAGTAAGTGTTAAGTGACTGAGATCACATTTGAACTCAGGTCCTTCTGACTTCAGGACTGGTTCTCCGTCCTTTGCCATCCAGCTGCCCCCTACTGTTTGGTTACTAGTATGATATGTGTAAATGTGTTTTTCCTTTTCCTCTCCCTGAAAGCTACAAGAAGACTGGGAAAATATCTGCTTAGATCTTGTGTCCTTCCCCTTAGAATTCCCCCAGTAGAATATATATATTTATAAATTGGAATCCTTGTGGTAAACATTCTTATCTACCAGTTCCTGGAGTGAGGTCAATGGGAAAGGTACCAGCTGGGTTATCCTTCATTTCCCAGATGTTTAGTCTGTAGATTACTAACCTGGGAGAAATTACTGGGACCTTGGACAATCAATCAACCAATGAGCATTTATTAAACTCCTACTTCCCTGGGCATCAGGCATTTCTTCGGTTTCCTCATCACTCTGGAAAAGAAGGATCAGAGTTAAGTTCTCCCCTGGGTCCTTCATAGGCTCAGGCACATACCCAACTAGTCCCTCATCTGATTAATGCAATTGCCTTGAAATTGCTCTGAAAGGAGTGCTCAGGTATAAGTCCTGCCTCCCTAGATAGACTAAAAGCACCAGTAGGGCAGGCTCAATCAGTGCAATAAACCTGCAGTAGTGGAAAGAGCATGGGATTTTCTCCCAAATGCTAATCACAAATCTGCTATTCTTCTCCACTCTCGGCCTCAGTTTCCCCATAAATAAAATGAAAATGTTGAACAAGTTGACTCAGGAAGGTCTCTTTCTGCTTTAAATCTTATCATCCCAGTGCCAGGGAACACTGGAGCAGGGTCCTGGAGCAGCTTACCTTTGATCCGGGAAGCTAGGGGTGATCACAATACATGGCAGGAAAATCTGCTAAATTTCTTCAGAAGGCTATTTTTCTATTACATATTCTGTACATAACTTGCATCTACCTATTTATTTACATGTCATCTTGCTCCCATCAGACTGAGCTCCTTGAGAGTAAGGATTGTATTCCTGCCTTTGTATTTCCAGGATTTAGACTTACTATGTTAGCCCTTAATACATTTTTTGTTGACTTGCTGACTCCTACTGGTTTACACTGTAAATCATGTCCAAATTACCTACTTTTTAAATCATTCTTCTCTCCTCTCAGAAACCCTATGGTCTCCACAGGACCCAGAACAGCACAGTTGACTGGAAATAATCACCCTTATCTCCGACAGGAGAGGAAGGGGTTGGGGATTGGCAGGGATGTGAGTGGGGAGGATAGGGGAAAAGAAATGAGAATGTCAAGGTCACCTGCCTGGAGATGAGAATATGTGACCTCATCTCCCAATCCAATGAAGGATGTCGGGAGGGATGTTAGGTGGAGGTTTAAAAGGGTAGGCAGCTGTACCCGGGCTGTTGAGGGAGAAAGGATAGATATTGCTTTGGAGCTGGGAAATCAGGATGAAAATCTGAGCATCCACAGCAGTTATGGGGGGGAGGGGGGAAGAGGGAGGGTTGGGCCTTGTCTGGAAGGCTCCAGAGGGATCCAAGCCTCCATGAGCAGTCTACTTGGCCCTCGATAAATTTGCTGTCCCTCCTGAGGGCTAAGGACTAACATTGCTAAGCTTGATGTATGTGTGGAGCAGGGAACCCCAGGCTAGGGAACAAGGGAATCACACCACCCCAGGGGTACATGGCATTGATGAGAGGGAAAGGGAACACAGCAACATGTGAACAAGAGAAATCAGAGGCACCGCTCCTGGGGGCCCGAGCTGCCTCAATCTGGTGCCAGGAGAAGGGGGCTGCTGCACGGGCTGCTGCAGCCTGCGAGGTTGTTAAGCTTTAAGGAAGCGAATTGTCGGGGATTAAGAAATTTAATGAGGACTGTGCAGCGCTCTGGGAAAATGTATTAACATCCAGAGTGAGCCGCAGAGCTGGAGATCGAGAGAGACGCAGCACAATTAAGGAACAACAGATTATAATTCGGGAGAAAATGTGTGGAACAAGAAGAACCCAATGTGACTCATAAAGAACTACTCAGAGATGGGTAGGCAACCAAGACACTGGGAAACCAGGGAGGAGGCGAAGGGCTAGGAGGGAGGGAGCTTTGGAAGGAGAGGAGACCTGGCAGGGAAGAGGGAGGAGAAAGCAGGAGAGAGGGAGGAACCTTGGAGGGAGGGAGAAGAACCACTGAGAGAGATTGTCTTGGAAAGGAGAATCATGGAATTGGAGAGAGATTTGGAGGGGGGGGGGGGCACAGCTCAGGCCACCGCATAAACCGGACCTTGTAGTTCTAGCAAGTCCGGCCAGAAGAAAGGGCTGCATATTCCTTCTCTATGGAACCCGTGAAACCTGCTTGGTGAATGGCTAGGGCGTAACATTAACGATGAATCTAAAATAGATGAGAAAGTGAGCTGCTGGTGGAATTCTGTATTTAACAAGACAAATAAATGGAAGAAATATGAATAATTAAGGGTAATAAAGACTTCGGAAAAATAGTTATGTTGAAGGAGTGGGGGAGAAAAAAGGTAGGAAAGGAAATACTCAGAAAACCGGAACATATGCAGATCAGCAGGTCTGGGCTGAAACACATCCTAGGCTGTTTCGTGAATCAGCAAACAAAGTTTCCCAGCCCCCCAGCAAACATTCCCCAAGCAGAGCCATCTGTCCCCAAGGGAGAGCTGAAGGGCTGGCAAACAGAGAAGAGATAAGATTCAGAAAGCATTATTGTCCTCAATTCAGTCCCACATGTCGGCACCCGGCTCTGTTTTGCACTGAGGATACAAAGATACAGAATCCTTGCCCTCATGATGGGGATGCTCTACCGAGAGGAAACAGGTCATACATAGGTAAATCAAATCAAAATCTCCACTAAGTAAATAAAATGGAGTTTTGAAGGAATAGGTTTGGGCACTAAGAGTTATGGAAGATGGTCCTTGAACTGAGACCTAAAAGGAACTAGAGTTTCCCGGAGACAGAGGGGAGGAGAGAGGGCATTCCAGATTGAGCATATGAGGAAGAGGATGGGTAACAGCAGAGATGCCATGCTCATCAAACCTGCAGAAGGCAGAGCTGGGGAGGCTAGCTGATATACTGGGAAATAGTAAGGATCCCAAAAGATCTTGCCAGGCTTACAGCACTGGACTAAATTTAATAGATGACATTCATTAGGTGAAAGTGGAAATCTTACACTAGCATTCAAAAATCATCTTTAAAAGGTAGGTAAAGTTAGGGTTAGATGATCAATTAGAAAGCATTTATCAAGAGTCTACTATATTGTGGGAAGACAAGTATCTACCAGAAAGGAGATAACATTCTAACATAGTAGACAAATATCTATCCATCCATCTACCTCTTTCTCTATCATCTATATTTGTATCTATGAATTTGTGTCATATGAACTTCCATTAAAGAAAGGATTTTTTTTTGTCTAGAAAAGAGAAAATTCAGGGGAGACATGATAGCTGTCTGAATATTTCACAGGCATTCATATGGAAGAAGAATTAGATTTTCACTTTTATCCTCAAGGGGCAGAATCAGAAGCAGGGAATGGGTAAAAGTTTGAAAAAGACAAATTTAGGTTTGATTTCAGGAGAAATTTTTTTGACAATTAGAATTAGCTGTCCCAAATTCGAGTGGATTGCCTTTCATTGAAGGATAAATGGCTGATTATTATATGTGTTATTTTGGGAATTTGTTTTAGACATGAATTGGACTATATTTCTTCCAACTCTCCATGTTACTCTTTTTTCTTATTTTTTTATTTAAAATTTTATTTCCCCCCCAATTATGTATGACAGTTTTTAATATTTGTTTTTTTTTTAATGTTGAATTCTAAATTCTTTTCCTCTCTCACTTCCCACCCCCCTCATTGAGAAAGAAAAAGAGGAAAAAAAGAAATTTGCAATGTAACTTTATTATGTATTTTAAAAGAATAGCAAGTTGTATATAATAAAGCAACAGTTTCTTGTACAATCATCTTTTTATATAAATGTTTTATTTTGTAAATTAAAATAAAATAAAATTTAAAAAAGAAAAAAAAGTAAGCAATTTGATATAGGTAAAATTCCATGTTTCTAGAATATTGGGCAATAGGAACGTCAAAGACACTAGTTTCATTGTAATAGAGAGTGTGGAGTCAATCTGGGAAGATAAATTAGGGGCAGATTGTGAAGGACTTTAAAAGTCAAAGTGATTTGTATTTTCTATGAGAAACAATAGGGAGCCACTGAAAAATTCTTAAGTAGGAGCATGACATAGTAAGATCTATGCCTCAGAAATAATAATGTAGAAGCTATATGGAGGATGGACTGGAGACAAGGCAGTCAGTTCAGATATCATAGAAATAATCTAGTTCATCTAATGATGTCCTGAATTATAGTGTACCCATGTGGATGGAGAGAGGGGGGAACGATACTGAGATATGTTGTGAGGCTGAATTGATAGGACTTGACAGCTGATTGGACTTGATGGGGTATGGGAGATTAAAGAGTTGAGGGGGACTTTGATGTTGGCAATTTAGGTGTTGGGATGGGTTTAAGGATCTTAATCCTTTTAACAGAAAAAGAGAAATTAGGAACAGGGGTAGATTTAGAAGAGAAGACGATGACTTCCATTCTGGATATGTTGAGTTTGAGAAGCTCATTGGACATCAGGAGGAGATGTTCAGCAGGCAGCCAGTAATGTTGGATGGTGAAGAAAAGATTTGGGAGCCTCATTTTAAGGGAAAAACCCATCTACTCAGAAGAGAACCAAATAGAATGTTGCTTTGTAATTGTTCACACTGGGGCACAAAAGGAGAGTTACTAGAGGCTGTGGGACTTACTACCATGATAGTGACCTGACAAAGATAGGGAGGTATCCTCAGCATCCTGAACTTCCTATAATAACCCATTAGGGACCTGTCATTCATTAATTTATCTAAACCCTTCTTGAACTTCTTTCTATTTTCAACCTGTAAGAAGTCTTGGGGATAATATATTCCATATGCTTAATATAAAGTGGTATTCCCCTTTAAAAATCTTAAAGTTGTGGCCTTTAAGCTTCAAAGCTGTTTCTGTCTCCCCTCCCTTTTCTAACACCCAAGACTGAATAAATAGCTTAAATTCTCTTTCATCTGTACCCCTTGTAGTTTCGGGGATTGTGACCCCAATGCTTCTCTGTCCCTTAATCCCTCCCTGCTTTGACAGGTCCTATGCTCCCCACATCCAACGTCCCCTCCAATCTCAACGTCTTCTCTAGTCCCCCATCACAAGGCATTCAGTATTCAGGGTAAAAGAGTCATCCTTCTTTAACAGGAGCTGTCCTCAGAAAGGCCTTCTGGTTCTCTTCCCTCTTCAAAATTGCCCAGGGTGATGGATGTCCTCTCTCCAGTGCTGAGTCATGCACTGCTTCTCACAAGCTCAGCCTAATGTCCCCAACAACCAGCTTACTGCAGTTCTTGGCATTTAGCTTGAGATCCCTGTGGGGAGGCAGATTTATGGGGGCTTCCCTCTTGGGGGGAAGAGATTAGAGTGTGTTCTACTCCATTCTGGCCTTCAATAAACTGAAGCCACTCTAATTGGGGCAGTGTATGTCATTCATCTGTTTTTACCTCTAGCTGCCAAGTTGGGAGTGGGGTGTGGGGAAAGCAAGTTTGTTTCCTGTGACTAAGCAGATGCGATAAGGTCCTAGAATCATGGCCTCTAGAGTGGGAAGAAACTTCTAAATATCTTTTAATACAACAATTTAATTTTTATAGGTAAGGAAACTGAATCAGAGAAAGAGGAGATAACTTGTCCCTAGAGGACACAGGTGAGTTGAGATATAAACCTATTTTTTTTTCTAGTTCCAAGTCCAATCCAAACTGCCCAGGAGTCACCCGGATACCTTGGAGATCCCAGGGCCAAAGCTTTACCTCTTCCTCCAACCTTCATATGGCATGGAGACATCACTGAATTTTCAGGTGTTGATTTAATAGAGACATTTAGTAGGTGCTAGGAACTCAAAGATCATTTGGAGATCACTTCATTCTACTATTTATTTAATTGATTAGGTAACTGAGACTTGGAGAGTGAATTATCAGATGTAGGGCCAGGATTATAATTCAAGTATCATTTCCTGTATTAGAAAGCTATGTTCTTCCCACTACACTTCACTGTCTCCTGTGTATGTTATACACATGTGTGTATTTGTGTATGTACTTTTTAGAATGTAAACTATTAGAGAATAGGGATTCTGGAATGCCTGGTTTATGTGGTTCTGAGACTAGCGATGTGCTTGCTCAATCATCTTTAGTGATAATGATGATAAGGGTGATTGGTGAATATTTACATATTTGAAAAAATTAAGTCCTTTCAGAGACCACTGGTCAAAGCTGGGAGCTCCTTATTGAGCTTCAGGCAAGGGTTACTTAAATTTTTTTTTTTTAATTGGAGGAAAGAAGAATATGGTCAATCACTCAATCAACAAATATTAATTGAGAATTAACACCTTACAAGCACTTAAGTTCCTCTGGCTAGGGGCTGTATTGTAAGGGGCAATGATTGTTACTTTGCTCTGGTCTTTTTTAGACTTTTTCCCCTCACTCCCTCCCAAGAGGAGGTTTATGAGGTCTGAGAGGAGAGATGCAGTAAGGTTATGTTGAAGCTTCAATGTGATGGGAAGAAAGGGGAAGCCTGTATCTTTTGGTTACTAATTTAGGCCAGTGCTTTGTAGGGGGATCAATCTGGGCTTGAACTCAGGAGATTTCTGTTCTAGTCCCAGATCTTCCATTACCAAGCTCTGTGACTCAGTTATTCTCTCTGAAACTCAGTTTCTCGATCTGTACAATGAGTGTCTAGATAAGGAATTCTTAACATGGGGTCCATAAACTTATTTTTAAAATATTTTGATAACTGTATTTCAAATTAATTCATTTTCTTTGTAATCCTTTGTATTTTATATATTTAAAGATGTTATTCTGAAGAGTCCATAGGCTTTACCAGATTACTAAAGTGGTCCATGACATAAAAAAAGTTAAGAACCACTGGCCTGGATGATTTCTAAGGATGTCTTCAAGTTCTGAAATTCTGTGACTATGAAATCCTTGGGGATGTATGTGTAAATGAACTCTCAGTGTAGCACAGGACAGCTTACCTGGTTTCATGAGTGTGACATTTCCCCTTGACCTATGGTAGTCTAATAGGGGAACAGATTCCAATCCAGCCTATTGCTTCCTTCTCCTCCTTCTGCCAAGAGTAAGTTTCAGGGGGGACCTTGTCTCTTGGCTCCTTTTAAACCCTCAGGAGTTTTCCAGGATCCTGCACCACCCCCATTCCCTCTACCCAGGATGGAAGTGGGATGTTGTGTCTCGGATACAGTGATTAGCGGGTGTTACTTAGCAGGTGTTTTCGTGACCAGCAGGTGTTGTTGCTCTGTGTGTGTTTGTGTGTGTGTATGTGGGGAGGTTTGAGGAGGGGTAAGCTGATCTCCCTCCCCCAGTCTCAGCTTTGTTTCCAGCCTATTTATTTCGGCTCACACAGTGACTCCTTTGGCCAGCTAGACAAGGGGACCAGGGCTTTGTGAACGAGACATAGCAAAAGCTATTTAAAGATACTGCCGGCTCATTCCTTCTGTTCACGGCTCTGCTGGGTGGGAGCCTGTCATCATCACGCACCCACCAGGAACACAACAGCCCATTTCACCCACACAGCTCATTGGGAGATCTCTAAGCACCTTACCAACACATGATGGTTAGTCTTAGTGCTACGGTGGTTAGAGAGAACAACAGGTTGGAGTGGACTTCCTACAGCCAAGGACATTGCCATGCTGTCAGGACATCAGGTGGAAAGTTTCAGGTATTTGGGTCACTACTGTTCCTTAGCCCAGCCCTGGCCCTTCAAGAAAATGTTCCTAATAGAAATTACTGCCTATTCTTCTCACCTCTCCCCCATTTCCAGGGTCTACAAAACCCCATGAACACTGACTTCTAGCTCAGGGCTGAAGGCAGACACATATTTATATCTGTAATATTGGAGAGATCTTGCATGTGGGAATAGACAGTCTCTGAGTTCCCCTCCAGTTCTAGATCTATGATGAAATAACCTTGGCCTTCCTGCCCACTGGAGATGCCATCTGAAGGCTGGATAGCCTGTGTGGGGCATGTATTGGATTTCCTGTTTGAAGCACTAGTCCCACAAAGATGTCTGCATGATAATCAGCCCCCTCTCTGACCCTCACACCTCTCTACCCCCCAAAGCTCAGAAGACATCATATGGATCGACCACAAATAGGCAAACAGGGAACTGTTTGTTCTTAGGCTGGGAGAACCAGAGCAAGTCAAGCTCAGTCAGAGAACTGTAATCAAAATACCACTGGTCAGCCAGACATACTCTTCTTGCAAAAAGAATTCTGAAACCAGTCCATTTGCCCTCCCTGAACACCGCCATGCAATGTGGCCATCATCCTCATCTTGTCCATTATCCTCATCTATCTCCATCATCCCCAGCTCATGTTCCCATTATCCCTATCAAACACCTCCATCATCTCTATCCACGGTTCCCATCACCTTCATTCTGTGCCCCTAGCATCCTGATTCTGCAGCCCAGACACTAAGAGAGCTGAATCACAGCCACAAACCTAACATTTTGCACAAACGTCTCTCCAGATGACAGGCAAGATGTGCCTTCTGCCCTCAGCCCACACACCCCCTGCTCAGGAAGCAGAGAAAGGCAAGGCTTGAACCTAATGGGAAGGACATTGAGGTCTCTGCCTGAGTTATGGAGGAGCCTCCAAAGGCCCCCTCAGGAGAGTGACAGGTTTAGAGATGAACAGAGCCCTGCCCTGGGGCTGAACTGGCAGGTGGAAGAAACTCCCATGGCCTCCTTGCAGCAGAAAGTCAAGGGGCATGGAGCCAATTGAATTCAAGTATCTAGCAAAGGGAGTACTCTTCAGATTGCCTTCTTCTGAAATGGGAAAGAACTTATCGTAATGGTCAGCAGGGGTGGGGACAGAGACCGCCAGGGATGGAGAGAGCGAGAGATAGGGATGGAAAAAGGATCACAGACAGCTAAAGAAAGGGAGAAAAGGGCAGGGATGGAGACAGAACGAGAAGAGGATGTCAAAATTCAGAAAGGAAGAAGGAGAGGGCCATGAGGAGAGGGGGTTGATGGAGTAGGAGCAAAGGCAAAGGGGAGGGTAAACAGCAGGAGCTGGAAGCTGCAGGAGCAGCAAAGAAAGGGAATGAAGGAAGAAAGAAGAGAAAACAAAACAGAGGGAGGCTCTTGGGAACCTGCAGCTGTTTCAGGGGGAGGTTGAAAAGGATGCAGATGCAGAGCCCACTATGAGAGATACCTCAGGAATAAGTTGGGGGTGGGGATGAGATAATAATAGCAATAACTAGCATCAAGCAATTACAGATTTGTATTGCCCTTTACAAATAATATCTCATTCAGTCCTCATAGCCATCCTGGGAGAATGATACTAATATATGAGGAAACTGAAGCTGATAGAAGAATAGATGATTTGTCCAGTCACATAATTAGTGAGGCTGAATTTGAACTCAGATCTTCTAAATTCCATACCCAGAGCTCTGTCCCCTGTGTAGGGGAGGTAGGCTGAGGAGTTTAGTCTATGTCCCTCAGAGGGGGTGGAGGCTAGGATGATGATCTGACCTCCATCCTGCTGGGCAGAGGTCTGGCCTGTTTTCAGTGTCTAGGTATACAGCTGGCACTCAATCACTGGGATGGGTTAGGGATAAGGTTGAGGGGAATTTAATCAGAAGGAAATGTATCTCACTAGTTTGTCACAAAGGAGGATTAAGTGAGGGTTGGGGAAGTGGAGGACCCTGTGAAAACATACCACTGGGGTTAGATAGAGGGAGTTTGGTTCTCTCAGCCTCACAATCTTTGGAGAGATTGACTTACCCTTCTCCCTTATGTTGTCTCACTCACATCTCAAAAGGCAGGATAGTGTACTGAAGAGAGCATAGAAGTCTGGCCCTAATTTTCTACCTAACCTCAATAAGTCATTTCATGTCTCTGAAACTCCCTTTTCAAAATCTGTAACACAAGAAGCTTGGACTAAAATATCTCCAAAGCACTTTGTGCCTTGCACATAGTAGGCAATTAAAATAGGTTTCTTTGAATTAGATTGAATCGAAAGGATCATCAATATCTAGCAAGTCTATGATTCTCTCTGTTCTACCAACCTGGAGGGAAAGGGGAAGGGAACAAGCATTTATTAAGCACCTACTATGTACATTCCAGACACTGTGCTAAAGGCTTTACAAATATTATCTTTCCCCAAATGCCTCTCCAGGGTGGATTTCTCAGCTGGCATTTCTGTTTTGACAAAGGGGATTTTGCTGGACCCACTTCTCCCTTTCCCACTCCACCCTGTACTCCATTTTCCTTTCCCTCTATCAGAAACCTCCTGGTTTACCTCAAGGCATCTTTAGTGGAAAGAACACTAGAAGCTAAGTCCAAAGACTTGTATTTGAATCCTGGTTCTGCTTCACACTATGTGACCTTGAACAGGTCCCTCTTCAGGTCCTGGTTTCTTCATCTCTAAAAATGAAGGGGTTTAATGAAATGATCTCTGATGTCCTTTATAGCTCTAAATCCTATGATGCTGTGATATCTCCCTTCTGGCTGGCTTCTCAGCACTAGGATGATGTCATTCTTTTTATTTAAAGAAAAGGACTGAGCTCAAGATCTTGGATGCAGAGCTTGCCCAGCTCCTTTTAGACCTTTCAGGGACCCAATCTTCTGATCGAATGTTTTCCTTGCTACTCTTTCTACACCCATGTACACATACAGAGGTTTCCTGACCCTAGTCCTTGAGGTCCCCAATGAATTATCCATCCTAGAAAAGGCACTGGGGGAAGGAAGCAGAGGAAAGTCTTTGGGTCTTGGCAATAGCAACTGACAAAAGAATAGGGAAGATGAAAGGGCTGGATGGAGCATTCAGGAGGGGCTAAGCATATGGAAAGATATTTCTGTCTCCCCATGAATGTCCATATGTTCTTTGTTAGCAGGTAATTCTGATTAATCAACAAGCACTTATTAAGTAGCTATTATGTTCCTGGAACTATGTTAGGTGATGGGTATACAAAGACCAATAATAATAATAATAATAATGATGATGATGATGATTTCTGCCCTCAAGGAGCTTACACATTCAACCTGGGGAGCTACTACATAAAACATATATACAAAACAGACAAAATTAATAAAAGGCAAATTGGGGGGGATGTACCAGTAGCTGAGAGGTTCAAGAAAAGCTTCATATTGAAGGATTTGCTTGAGCAATTTTGAAAGAAACAAGGGATTTTAAGAGCTGGAGGTGAAGTGGAGGTACAATACAGCAGGGAGACAGCTAGTACAAAGGGACAGGAAATGGAATGCTGTTTATGAAGAATAGTAAGAAGGCCAGTGTGACTAAATTGGAGAGTATTTTAAGAAGAATGATGGAAAGTTAGGGTCAGGTTTTCAGGTCAAAGGGGCTTTAAATGCCAAAGAGAAGAGTTTATATTTGACCTAAATGTAACCTGAGCCCCAAAGCCCCTTGGGACAGGACTCCCTTCTCATTGGTGATGATCACTGGTCCTTTCCTGTGTGGGATGGAGTTGGTGAGACAAGTTGTATGGGGCTTATTTGGGATGCTCAAATAGATACATCTCTAATGTCTTCCCCATTCTCTAAGGGAAACTTTAATTTCTGCCAGGATGAGGGAGGATGTTGGATCCAGAGTCCAATCACTCTGCTCTTCTCAGAAAGAGTGGGTTCCAGGCTAGAATTATATCTATTTGCTCCCTTAAATATTATTAGTCTAGGATAGAGGTTTCAAATACATGGGCTGCAGTACTCTTGGCCCTACTAGATTTAAAATGTAGTTGGGAAATACTCAACAAAATAAATAAAAATAGAATAGAGCACATATAATGTTAATATGTGGTTTTTTAAGTCAATATGCAGCCCACAGGGATCCTTATGTATGATTTAGTGGCTCCTGTTTCTATTTAAATTTGATACTACTGGTCTAGGGGATATAATTTTCAAGGTTTTATTTTAAATCTTGATTGCCTATTTCCTAATGGGTAAAGGGCCCAAAACTATATATCCAAAGCTTGACTCCTTCCTATCAGAAACCAGTTCCACAATGAATACATTTATTTAAGTCAATAGGAAAACAGAAATAAGAAAAGGTATACATGTTCAAATATATAGCAGACAATTTAGATTGAAGGAGCTCTCCATTGGGAGTGAGGTAACTATTCAACTAAGAGAAAGAGACCCAAGGCTCAAATAAAGAAGGATACCCCAAAGTGTCTAAAGCTCAGAATAAGAATGTGATCTAAAGAACTTTATGTTAACTTCTTCCCAGAGTCTTTTTCTTCTTTAGGTAACCTGAAGAGAAGGTGGTATTGCACATCTTCTCTCTTGAAGCTGGAAGCCAGAAGAAACAGAAGATACTGGATCTCTGCTCTCCCATTCTTGACAACTCTACCCCACTCATCACCCAGGGGAGAGGTATAGATCTTCACCAATGAGGAGAGATTCCCATGCCAATAGGACTTTGGGGCTTAGATTAAACTAAAATTAATAGAGAGCAATTGGAATTTATTGAGTATGTTAATGACATGGTCAGACCTGTGCTTCAGGAAAACCTCTTTGGCAATTAGATGGAGGATAGATTGGAGCAGAAAAATCATGTTGGCAGTTAAAACAAGACTTCTTGGAAGCTTCTTTGGATGTTTTAAGAATGATGAACTCAGCATAGAGTCTTAGTCTTTGGGAGAAGATTCAGATGGGAAATTAACTTTTGGACCCTCCAGGTCCAGGTATGACTCATCTCCTTTTTGTTTCTTTTACCCAAGCTATTTGTGTTTTGTTTTGGGTAATATGCTCCCTATTTAGCTGGTTCCTGGGTCAATTTTCCTTGTCTGGGAAACTGAGGTGGGGGTTTTCTGCCTGGTCTCCTGCTCATAATGGAGGTTTTCACTCTTCTCTTCTTTGTTCCAAATATCCCACTCATCTTATGGGAGAGATTTGGCTCAGAGCCCCAAGGATCAGAAATAAGAAGAGAGAAGGCTCATTGTACGACCACAGCAAATCATCTAGGCATAGGTTGTGAATACAGACTAGGTCTTAGTCAGCCCTGCAGAAGCATTGTGACATAGTGGAAAGGACATCATATCGGGAGGGATAAAGTTCAAATCCCAGCTTTTCTACTTACTACCTGGGTAACCTTGTCAAGTCACTCTCCTTTGGGGAGCTTCTTCATCTTTAAAACAAAGCAATTAAACTAGATGATCTTCAATAGTAAATCTGTATTGATAACTGGATTTTTGAGTTTAATCATTCCTAACAAAAATTAAGGGTTCAGGACCAACCTTGTGTCCTATACCAAGTCTTAAACTCTGGGAATCTGCCCAGAGTAGAAGCAACTAAGCCTTTGGGGACCAAGTTTTCCCTTCGAATCACTTCACATCCCCAGGGTTGAAAACTCCATTCCCATTCCACCTAATGTTCTTCTGTCCCTAGTTTCATCTCTGCCCCCCAAACATATCCTCCTCTCTATATGGTTTTGTCTATAAAACCCAATTTAACATTCATCACTAGCTGGTAATCACTTCCCAACCTCACTCTTCCCAGAGCTTTACCTCATCTCCCTTTCTCCCCAACTCTTCCTGCCTCTACTTTCTGTTCCCCTAGAATATTACCATCAGGGTATGATCAGCTCTCAGCTTCAGTGGGCAATTTCTAGGCACATAGGAAAGTTGCTCCCTTTCCCAGCCCTACATCAGGTAGGGAACAGGGCACATTTTTGGTTTCTGCTTTGATGACTGTCTGGGATGCTATTCCCTACCATCTCAGACTAAGCACCCCATGTCAGACAGCTCCCTGGAGGCCCAGAATGGAAGGCTTGCTAAGTTACTGACAGCGGTAGGGCTGGAATGCTGCTTCTATATTTTATTTATTGGCTAATTACGCGCATTTAAAATTCGATGTGGTACAATACTTGTCCTCAGCTTCATGCCCTGATTCGTGTTTCCACATGAAGGCACATAAGAGGAGGAGAAAGAGGGGAAAGGGGCTGAGGTCTCCTCTGATGACAGCTCTAAAAGCTTGACCCAGGAACACTACTGTGAAATAAGTCAGCCTGCGGCTCTGAGAAGGGAGAAAGGGTAAGGAGGGGGCATGGAGAAGCCTGGGCCCCCAGAGAGAAGGGTGGGGAGAGGGCAGAATCTCAGGAAGGGAAGGAGGTGACCTTTAATGTCTCTACTCACCCTACAATAAGGGCTGCAGCTGATGGGCTTCTACCCAGAATGCCTTAATTGAAGCTTGACTCTTGAGTTTTTAGCAAAGAGAAAGAAAGCTGTTCAAGTACATGAGCTTTGCTTGATCACAGCAGTCCAGGACTTGTCCCTTGAACTTAGCTTGATCCTGGTATTCCGTATATTGAGGAAAAGACATAATTCTGATGCTGCAGAGGTGAAGAAGGTGAGAGAGCAAGAAAGGAAAGGAAGATAGAGAGAAGGATGAAACAAGAAGGAACCAGCATTGCAAACTGTCAGAGTTGGAGGATGCGTCAGTGGCCATCTATCCCAATCCATACTTTTCTAAAACATATCATAAAACATTCTAAAACAGCAAATGTGTCCAGGCCTTGCTTAAAAAATTGCAGTGATGAAGAACTCACAGTCTCCCCAGGTAGCTCATTCTTGGACCGGTCTATAGTTGCCAGGAGCTATTTACTACATAAAGTTCCAATTTACCTCTTTTACCTTTCATGCAATGCATTCAGCACAGCCAAGCCAAACAAATCTGATCTTTCTTCTGCATGATAATCTTTCAACTATTCAAAGATTGCCTCCAATCCTCTGAGAAAGAAGGGTCATCCTGAATATGAGACCCCCTTATTTTTCTTCACATATTTCACAGAAAGTAGAAATTGGACACTGATAGATGAAGAGACAGGGATTCGTTTTATACCATCACCATCCCTACCCAAACCACTGCCTGAAATCCATCCTTAAATTCATCCCTAAGTAATCTCAAATGTTTGTTGGTTGACTGACAGCCTCAGCTCCAACACCTGGCCACCTCAACCCCACCCCCAGCACCAGTTTCTTACCCTGGCTTTCACCTGCTGTGTGTTTGCTCTCCATCACAATACCCTCCCCATGCTCCTGGCTCAGGGCTGAAAAGCTGGCCTGAGAGTTCAGGTCAGAGGAAATTTCATTTGCACCAAACCCCTGAACTTCATCACAGGGTGAGTTTCTTTCTCCACTCCTGCCCATGTCTCCCATTGTCCTATGACTTCCAGGCACCAAGCCAGAACTACTTAGAGAGACCCAGGAGGCTTTATCACCTGTTCCCCCTAGTCACTCTTCATGCAGTTTGGCCTAGAATTTCCTAGAGAGACAGTGGGGATCCAGGCTGGCCATTGTGCTGTACAGGTCGGAGCTGCCTGTGTGTGTGTGTGTGTGTGTGTGTGTGTGTGTGTGTGTGTGTG